>JAQGBX010000100.1:0-49200 GCA_034698745.1 Megaphyllum sjaelandicum
GAAAACATGGACAAATTGCACAAATTGGCAAAATTCTCTGCTGACAAATTTTCCAAATTTTATCCTGTTAATTTTTTAAAATTTGTACAAGTAAATGATTGTATTCAAAATATGAAATATTTTCATAAGTAGATAGGCATAACTCAATTTTGTCATGGTCAGGGGACAATTTTTAAAAAAACCTTGAATAGTCAGGGAAATTCAATTTGAAATTTCTGGGGGGAACCATGAAACCGTATTTTTTGCTATTTTTTTTTTACCATTGTACCTAGTATTGTATTGTACCTTGTACCAATTTTCCCATTTTTTGGGGTCCAAATTGCTGCCTTATGTTTTCATGCAGTTTTTAAGGAGAGTAACGAGAACATAGTTTAGAATTAGGGTGTGAAACATTTCTAGTACCCCCAGGCCCGTTTTAAAACTGACCATTGTTTGACCTACTTAGGGTATAAGGGCTATTATTTTTTTGCTATTTTAGGAATAGACTTATGTTAGGGAAAGGCCGGAGTGACGACCTGGTCGCACTGTCTACTAAAGGTTTTTTTTCACCACAAATTCAAATTTTAAGTTTATTGTTTGCAATAACTAAACATATTAACCATGACATATTTGTTATTCATAATATTTTGAGGTATAATACACTTATTGTACATCTCTGATTTGTTCTAATTGCACTAATTAACACATAATCTTGAAAACTAAGTGAAGCAGGAGAAACGACTTTTCGAACTCCCGCTCAAAAACTGCAGGAATGGTCAAAGGTCCACCAAAGTGCTGCCACCTAGCGGACTTATTCGGCAACTTCCGATAAATCAAAATGGCTTATTTAAAATTAACGGTGGAATTAATGTTTTAACTGATGGATAGTATTAACAGAAATAAAGTCCCCCAAGGAGGGACAATTGTCATTTTCGGAAAATTTTGAAAATTAACACAGTACAATAAGCTCAAAGTTTAAAAATCTTGCCCATAGGATTTCATAGGCTCCGCCCCCAAAAATCGGTGAATAGACCCCCTTAAAAAAAAATTCCTGACCAATGACAATGTCAAAAATTGACATATTTTGCAAAATCGAAACAGGAAAATATGTGGCAAAATTTACTAATGACAATTCTGAAAATTAACATAAAAAAATTAAAATGTAAAAAACTTCACTTGGAAAGAAAGTTTGATGATTTTGTATTCTGAAAATTTTGAATATTTGTCCTCGGAAAATGTGGAAAATTTTGCAATTTTTTCCAGGAAAAAACGTGGAAAAATCTTCAAAATTGTATTGGGAAAACGTTGGAATTTTGTAAATTTGTACTCGGAAAACGTGGAACATTTTGCAAATTTCTACTCGGAAAATAAGCCCTAAGCTAAACATTTAGAAGCATTAGTTTTGGATCGCAACAGAATGAATATACGATGAATTTCCTTCAATGTTTCAAAATAAGCAATTCTTTCCTGAGGCTATTCTGTTATAATATTCAATCCTTTGGAAATTTTCATCAATATTTAGAGCTGAATAAACTAAAAAAAATGTGTACATTTAAAATATAAATTCAAAATTAAGGTGAAAATAGCATCCATCCCGTTTCAATACAAGTTAGGAAGCAAATGTGTCGCTATTGTAATATGAAAAATACGTTCTAATTCCTCGTCTCAAAATTGTAGGCACTTTTCAATATTGGCACCCTTACCCTTTAAGAAGTCGTGATATAAAGGCTGGAGCATTATTTGCATTTTTTGGGAATGCCAACGCTGCGCATGCAGCACTCAAAATCTATGCACTTCCAAACTCAAAAATGTGGTCTGACGTGAGCAAGAAAGCAAAACCACTTTCATGAACATAACTTAAGAGGAAAAATCAATAAGCGCGTTTTAGAGGAAATTTCTTATTCATATATTTCAATCTAGTTTCTATTGTTACTTGTTTTGGGGGTAACCTAATCGATATTTCTCATGGGGCTTAATTGGTCCATTCAAGGAAAAAAATTGGTGAAAGATGGCGGCGCTGAGGTGACATCCAAAAGCACCACTCATGGGAAAATAATTATTCAGCCCTGCAGCCGAACCGGGGAATTGGTCCCGCATTTTAATAACTTACTTATTTATAGGGTTAGTATGATGTATAGACTACCTGTATATAATATAACTATGGGCGCACAAAGTAAATTTCCTGTGATGTTAGGTCAAATCAAAGAAACGTTTGGTTAACATATATAAAATGCTAAACAACATGCTAAATATATATGCATTAAACATTAAATATTTATGAATTATGCGTGCAAAATACGGTCAATTCAAGTTTTTTAAAACGTCACGGACAGTTTTATGGAAATAAGTACAATTTCTTGCACCTGACAACTTATATGTCAGAAAAGTCATCTTTTTGGATAACATGTGCAAATAAAAACATAACGAAAATGTTTCTATTGCAATTTAAATTTCAATCAACATTTTTTTTATTTTCTGACACCACCACTAAAGAGAAACTATATTTGAAATTACTAAAAGCAATAATAATAAAATTAAATCCAAATGTACATGCACATTTCAAAATGCACTTTAGCATAAAGGTTTTTTTAAATTTTTGACTTTGACGTATAGCCTACATTTGTTTTGTGAGTTTACCCACTTTTTCTAAAACCATGGATTACTATTCTCAAGACATATTTAAGGGATTTAAATACTGTACTCGAAATGTTAGAAGTTCCTTAAATAATTCAATACAATAGATGAAGAGATCTGCGTTGATTTTTTTAAACAAATTGAGAAAAAAATTCAAAAATGTCTCAATAGAATTATTTTCATTTTTCCTCCATTTGTTCATATTTTGTATATATACTGTACAATTAAATCCAAAAATGTTGTAAGATAAGCTTTAAAAAAAAAACACGTTGAATTCATTTCAGAAATATGTTTACAAGCAAAATATTACCGTATTTAACAGAAAAATTATCAAGTGCTACCCAGTAGGAAAAATGATACATCCCCAGGAGAAAATACCTGTATAGATACGGCCATATATTGAGCTAATGTAGTAGGTATGGTCATACAAGAAATCGGTCAGATATCCAAATATTGCTAGATTTACCCCAACATTTCCATATATTCAGACATCTTGGGGTATGAATATAATTGGCATTAATTTGGTTAAATTACGCAATGCAGGCATCATTTAAACTATCAGAATAATTAAAGCACCAAATGATCAGGTTTACTACATTCCATGTAAGATCATATTTACTACTTCCCATGAATGGCCATGTTTAATACATTCCATGTATAACCATTTACTTAGAACAATCCATGCAGGACTATAAACATTTAAGTATGCATGTCATTATTACTACATTATAATTGTACATGTATGGCCATATTTAGTAAATATGGCTAAATTCCATCTTCAGTAAGTATGATCATACGTATACTACATTCCATGAATATTATAGGCCAATGGTAGGCCACTGATGGCTATAGATACAACATTGCATGTATGCCCATATTTAGGCCAACTATACGTTCTATGTATGGCCATATTTAGTTTTTTCCACTTTTTCCCAGGTGAAGTAGAATATAAATCCTGAACTTGTAATCCTTGTTTACAACGATAGTGGCCGTCAAACGTTTTTGTAATGTTTGTAGCTATAGATAATTGCATCGCGTTCAGAGGTTCTTCCAATTTCCAAAAACAGCTCGAAGTTCATAAAATGTGAAGCAATATTTCTCTACATAATGCCACAGTTTCATAAAGAAAAAAAAAACAATTTAATGGGTAGTTTTTTAGCATCCGGAGGTTGATCAGTTTAGTTTGGAGCGCAAATTCGGATCTGCATCAGCATCCACGATTTCAGCTCCGAGCTATAGAGCACAATTTTAATCTCGTGAAATTCCAATACGCTCCGTGTTACTTATTCAAATGAAGGCCAAATAAGCATATTGCCTGCCATATTTTCTCTCGGCTGCATGCCTGTCCTCATAATCGCGGTTAGATTGATATTCACGCATGGCCCAATTCAAGCAGATCATTCGATATAACGCCCTCGTCACGTGCTTACGTGAGATTAACGCCATTATCGCAAAAACATAAGGTGTTGGGAAAACAGGCGGAAATCTGGAACACTGCAATCGGATATCTTGATGGTTGATTCTGTACGAGGAAATCACTTTTCGTGGTATCTTGTCTGCCAGGAGCTTTAGAGGCATCTGTCCATGCATGTCAAAACCGCGGCACACTGACCATGGCTTTACCACGTGGCAGTGTCCATTGTTTGGTATACTCTGTAATCGAACTTCATGACACATTCATGATTCACGTTCCAGTGGTGCGGTTTAATTATCTTTTTGGTGGCTATAACTCGCGTATTGTAAGAAGTAACTTCCGGTTATCAGGAGACGGATTAAGTAGGCCGTTTTTTACATACAATGAATGCTTGAATTAGCAACTCAAGGGGAAGATGCATGTTTGTTAACCAGAAATACCATTTTGGAACGAAAGAAAATTGACCGAAATTGAACATTTACATACAATGAATGCTTTAATTAGCAATTCAAGGGGAATATGCATGTTTGTTAACCAGAAATACCATTTTGGAACGGAAGAAAATTGACCAAAATTGAATATTGAAAGCAAATTCAACGTTTAGTTTTCTAAAAAAAAATTAGTTTCTTCTTTCTTAAAAAAATAACCACTTTTCACACAAAAAATGACGCCTACATTCTTTAAAAATGAAAATTTTTTAAGATATGACTTATTTTTCATAATACTTTTTTCTTCTTTGTAAATGACTACTGTATTTGTTCAAAAAGCCATGCTTTTTCTTCCTAAAAAATGACTTTTTTGGCAGTCATGTCACGCGTGCTAAATTGACAAGACTTCAAAAAGCTGCAAAAGTGCAATTCGTTCAAAAAGTCCATTACATACTGTACGTGTAAGAAATACCACGTACATTGGTTATATTATTATTTAGAATAAATGTATATTCCTTTTTTTTAAAAAAAAACCCTTGATTTCCATTGCGAAATTCTTTCAAAATACGCATCAGTTTGCTTATATGCATGTATTTCAATCTCAATTTCAATTCTTTATCCTGCAGCCAGTACATAGTACCATTTGGCAGGGGATGGGGGGGGGGGGAGATCATTATAAAATTTGATTGACCCCAAATTCAAAATTTTTAATTAATTTTTCCGTATTTGGGATTTTAAGACGGTCATGGGATAGGAAGACAGTCATGGCCGATTTAATATAGAAACTATCTCAGAATTCGCCATGAAAAACCACAATCGAGGATAGCCGACCCGGGAATCGAACCTGAGTCTACCGAATGCAAGACGAGGATGCTAACCTCTAAGCCACCTTAATTGCTCGCTAAATTACTGTAAAATCTCCATCGTAAGCAACTTATTTTTTTCAAAAAAAATAAGCAGAATTTTTTACTAGGAAATGAAGTAGCCAGGATGGAAAATTTCATTCATATTAACTTTTTAGATTTCGTCATTGCCAACCCCATTTGTTATTGCCTAAATTGCAATAAAAACAGTTTTTCAATGTCATCTTGTTACTGTACATCGATTTTCTTATATTCCAAGTCGGAGGCCTTTTTTTATAATTACTTCCCTCAAAATAGACTCGTATATTTTTTAATGTTTTTTATTCTCTCCGAGAACGTGAAAGTTTTACGAACTAACCAACAACCATACGGATTTAAATCTAATTTGCGAAGCTTACTGAAGAATGACCACATTCTTAAACCAGTTAAATTTCAAGGGCAAGCATGGTCAAGTATATTACAATGTCGCTTTGTGTCGGAGAAGGTCATAAAAATATTTCGTCAATGAGAAGTCAGATAATGAAACCGAAAAAAAAAACCCTCTATTTTTAAAGGAAATTAAAAATTACCATATTGCGACATGATTCATGAATATGAATTAATTTCCAACATTCTTTGTCGTTGAATTTATCAAGTAAAACTGTTGGATTAAAATACATGTAAATACTGTTCTTGTTGTTACATTTGAAGAATACAGTAAGCTTCCGATTATTCAGGGTACGAATTAACATATTGTGGAATAGCCGCATTAACCGGGGTACTTTTTAGGTACTGTACATGTAAATATCAGAAAAATACAGATGTGTATCGTCCGTACATACCATACTACATGTATTTGCATTTACTTCTTTACCATAATGCTTTTAACAAACTTTTGCGATATACAGTATTTGTGAAAGTTGACTTAAAAATACATGTACAGTGAATATACTGTACATGTACTGTGCATGTATATTACAGAATATGCTACCCTTTTGCACGTGTATATGGATGAAGCAGGAAAATAGCTTGTAATTATATTAAGTATGTGAGGCGGTTTTCCTGCGTGTTGCCACCTCCCAGCTGAAATAAAATCGAACTTTCAACATGCGGAATTCCCGATGCGCGATTGCATAATAGACATTCGGGTAAACAAATTATGATGCAACCGGTTGCCACCTGAACTAAGAGAGAATCGTGAACTCTGAACGGGACCCCGTGCATGCTGCCCCATGGACGCATGGGGTGATGCAAGCTAACGAGGTGACCCGTGGTAAAAAGGATCGAGGAAAAAGAGCTCAGATTTCACCCAGGGCGGACGTGCCCCTGCCGAAAATCGACCCGTATCCCGACGGAATTAATTAAGCAATTAATTTCGTCGAGCGAGCTGACCTGCCGACTGGAGACGTGGGAAAGTTTCCCCATGGGACCAATCAAGCCAGCTGTTGCCCAGATCGCCAGGAGACGATCTAGACGTTTGGGAAATTCCCAAATGGATTCCAGTTATTCGCAGAGCGACGTGCGACCTGCCGAACTTTCGATTGCTCGATAATCATCGAGCACTTCGCAACCCCGAACTTTGTTTTTGTCGTGAGTGACCGTGACGCCGAGGAGCGACGACGGCCACCCCCAAGAGTTTTCTCTCACCTCGGACGAGAGGTAGAAGATCGAGACGTGGACAGAACTTTGCTTTCCTTTCCACGAAGATCGTGACGGCCGTGCCGAGTTGGACACTGCCACCCTTGTCGTACGAACGACTACACAGCGGCACCCAGGCCGGGGTCGATGTGAGGATCAACGCCACCAGCGTGGACGTCTACGAGCCACGACGCGGACCAGTTCCCAGACGGACGATCGCCGGGGCGATCCGCATCGACGCGCTCGCATTTGAGTTTAATAATATTGAATTGTATCAGAAGTGAATAAACTCTGCTTTGATCCGCCAACACTGTCTTACAACTTTTAAGTACTTGAAGACTAAGAGACTTAGAATTTAAAGTCATTATTCGATAAAATTAATTTGTTTTCATCTTGTAACGTGACAATTTTGATACGCAAGTCGTGATTTCTCCGGGAACTCAACTCGGAAGAATTTACGAATTCATCATTTTGAGTTTAAAACTTACCGTTTTGTTTTTACGTTTCAAACTGAAGCTTCATGAGTTTAAAACTGCATGTTAAACACACATACGAGTTAAAAACATTTTCCCATATTTTTACAATAAACCACACAAAAAAATGTGAACATCACCTAGTCTCGCCATCTTGATTCGTAATATTGATACATGAATTATGCATTTGAATCTAAAATATTAACTTTATTTTCCAATCATGTAGCAGACAGAAAATTGTTTATTTTCCAGCCAACTGAAATCTACCTTTACAGCTTCGTCTCATTTTTTATTCAAGTTGAATAAATTTTTTTTTCAGAAGAGACAATGCCATACGTCACATCTGTGACAGATTTCAGATAAAAGTGAAAATCCTGGGATTTCCGATAACATCGTCGACGAATTTTTAACTTTTTAGCAATTCGAGATATATGAAAATCTAGCTTAATATTTAGGCTGACATGGAAATATTTTCGTCAAATTCCGACAAGAAAATCCTCTTTTGTCTTCGAAAGACAGCCCGAAAAGCGCGTTTCACATCTCTTAAATATTTTAATATAAGATCTGGTCAACTCAAGAACGTACTAGCAGTGCCAACTGCAATTGTTTATTAACAAAATGTCGTAATTGATCAAAATGAGTGAACATAGCAAAAAAAGTTGTTTGGAATTGCCCGAAATGATTGAAATGCATTTTTGTACTATTTAAAAATTAATTGAAAAAGCACGAATCTTAAAAAAATTACTGAAACTTATTAAAAGAAATAAGCTTTAAATAATATTCAGATGAAAGTTTTAACACGTGATTCTTAATGGAAAATATCCAACATTTTTTGAACGAAATATATAAAAAATCTTTATGAATGAAAAAAGTGCCAAATGATTTTTCTTGAATAAAACGTTTTTCCAAAACATTTTTTAATTTTTTTCAAAAACATTATCCTGAATGAAATATACTTCTAAAACATCAACAGATTTAAATTGTATCTTTGAAACATTTTTCCTGAATAAAAATCTCTTCCAAAACATTATAATAGAATCATTTCCAGAATAATATTGTTTCTGTATGAAATATATTTCAAAGTTATTTTTTTCTGGACGAAATACATTTCGAAAATATATTTTCTGATAGCAATTCGTTCACAAAACATTGGTCTTGATTGAAATATATTTTTAAAATATAGAACTTGATCATGAATGTAATAAATTTCCAAAGCAATAACTTGACGAAAACACATCCAAAACGTTGTCCTAAATAAAATATATTTTCAAAACATTGTATTGAAATTATCTCAGAAAGAGAAAGAGGTTTTTCTGAATAAAAAAACCCTTTACAAAACATTTTATTTAAATGAAAAGTTCCTACAAAATATTTCCCGTGAATTACATATATTTTTTAAACATTTTTCTGAAAGATTCCTGAATTTTATTTATTTCCAAAAAACGTTTCAAACATATTTTTCCTGGATGAAAAACGTTTAAAAAACATTTTTCCTGAATGAAATACCATTCCAAAATATTTCTTTCAAATTAATTGCACCTTCAAAACATTTTATTTAAATTAAAATCCTTTCTGAATTGTTTTTTCCTGAATTAAATATACACGTATCTTCAAAAATATCTTTAATGAAATACGTCTTTATCGTAATTTTCCCTGAAGATCATCTCGAAAAAAAGCTAAAACACATTTTTATAACTTCTTTCTGGATATAATACATTTTAAGCACTATTCTGAACCTAATATTTCTTTGAATCTATTTTTCAAAAAAACATATTGAATTTTTTAGCATTTTAATCAAGACGGTTTTATGTTCGTCAAGCATTTCCGAATTCGCTGTATTAATTTCGTTTTATGCAAAACACATTTGTATCAATGAAATGAAATTATTTTAGTATACATTTCATATATCGAATTTGATTTTTTTGCCTCGAAGCTACTCAAATGTTTCATGGCAACAACATGCAGCATTTTGAATTATTTTACACATAACTTTTAGCTCTGAAGACAATTTCTTTTGACAGCAAATTTCAGGATTTTTCTCATTCTGACGCAATTTGAGAAATATGTCTCGGCCTCTCAATAAAGTGAACACAATTGAGTTAGGAATCTAGATTTCTTCCCGAGTTGGCGATGTTTCTGTCTGCCAGCCTGGAAATCATTAAATTTTCAACCCCATATGGCATTTAAAAGGATTAAATAAGGTTTCGAGGGTAATGACGTGAAACCAGCAGACGCCTGACGTCATTGGATACCATCTACGTCATCAAATCCCCACCAATTTCATAAATTGTATGGAAATAAAAGATCTAAACACGATCTAGGGTAATGACGCCAAGGTACAATTTCATCAATCGTAGACAACTCAAGAGCATCGTAGTACAAAAATTCAAAATTTTCCACGTTTCCCGTCTACACATTTGCCAAATTCTATAGGCTTTCCACGTTTTCCGAGAACAAATTTGTAAATTTTCCAAGTTTATCGAGGATAAATTTGCCAATTTTTCAACATTTTCACAATTCAAATTTGAAAAATTTTACAGGTTTTTCACGCACGTTTTCCGAGAACAAATTTGAAAATTTTTCAAGTTTATCGATGTCAAATTTGCCAATTTTCAACAGTTTTCGAATACAAACTTGTCACATTTAAAAAAAACCTTAAGCAAATTTTTTAAGGAAAATTGTTATTAAATTTGTCGTTAGTCAATTTTAAAAAAATATTTTCCAGAGTCGATTTTGAAAAAAATGTCCATTTTTTACATTGTCATTGGCCCGGGAAATATATTTAAAACCTGGAAAAGTCAGGAAAATATAGGGAAATTTTAAATTAAACTTCAGGGGGAGCCCTTAATTAGCGAAACAATTTCTTTTAAATATTACAATTTTTTACGATTTTGTTGAAAGTTTTGTCAATTTGAATTGGAAAACAGTGGAAAATTTTGAAAAATTCTCCTCACAAACTTGACAATCTTGAAGTTTTTTCCTCAGAAATTGTTAAACATTTCCCAACTTTGTGCTGGAAATATTCTTAAAAGTTTGCAAAGGTTGCAAGGTCCTTGATCTAACCACGTATAAGCATTCATTTTGGATTTTGACAAAATTAATACGTTTAAATTCCCTGGCTTATTCAAAATGAAGTCATTCTTCCCTCAGTTTTCCGAATTATGTTTACTTTATTTAATCTATTTTTGCATACATGTTTATTGCAATATTAAAATTCCCAGGCAAAGCCGGGTTTTCCAGCTAGTATATGTTTGAAATATACATGCGCTTCAGAAGGTTCATACACAGAACATATCAATAACACAGGAATTACTTGTTTGGTAAAATTATATATGTAAAATATACATATTGCAAAAACATCTCAAAAAACATTTTTTTAAAATATTTTTCCTACTTCATCAAGAATTTAATACATCTTACTATCTGAAATAAGATTAGGTAATTTATATTTTTAAACTTGTATATAAATTATATATTTGGCACAATATTTTTGGAAATATTTGTCGTGCCATAAATATATGAAAAACGTATTTCATAAAGTTTTTTTCTCGTTTTTTTGGTTTAATTTAAAACCCAAACACACCCAAACTCTTTACAAAATTTTAAAAAATACATGTCAATTTAGCACATTATTTTTGGGAATATTTGTCGTATCATTGTTAAATATTTTAATGTTCAGGGCATAGATGATCTTTTAATATAGTATAAATATACCAGATTTCTGGATATATAGTTATTTGTAAAAAAAATAAACCATGCAACATATTTTACAGAAAGCAGATTCCTTTGGTTTAGATATTGTCAACTCCAAAAGAATATCGAAATTCCAGCAGTCTTTTTTCAATCGCAAAATACATGCAATAAATTCAATTCCTGTATCGTCGAATAAATGGTCCATAAAAGCACCCTGTTCACTGCACTCCACCAGGATAAACGCATCTCATATATCGTGCTGTTTTATATGAAAAATAATCTTCACTAGGCCATTGCAATCTTTTTTTTTTCACAAAAAAAAGCTGGGATTTTCAGAAAAAAATACGAGTATGGGGTTTTATTTTTATCGCCAATCCGAGTCTGCTCTCCTCTCCATATCTTTTATAAATATTCACTGAATTGTTTTTTTCTGTAAACACTTTTTAGATCTGATTTCAATATCTGGAAATTGTCATTGCCAGAATATTCAAAAGGGATCAAAACCCAGCACCGCAACACTCGACACTGCCATGGTCGACCTATGGGAAAAATCCTATTATTTCGCATTGATTCGAGGAAAAAAAATGGAGAAAGAGAGAAAAGGGCCACATCCGATCAATATACGCTTATATCTGCTTGAATTATAGATGCATAACCCAAAGGGAAGAAGACCAAGAAATCTGATGTTTGAGAATCTGAACGCGCAAGAATGCGGTGCGACAAACCCGGATGCAGAGACATCTAGTAGCGGTAAACTCGTCAGAATCAGATAATCTAATACAAATAACGTTGAGTTTGTCTTTATTATGTTTTAATTAACTGTAAAATGTTAAAATATATTGCCAATTATGCTGGATTCAACTTGAGTTAAATGCAAAGACTAATTGCTGCCCCTAGTAAATCGGCAATGGCTGCAAACACCTAAGTGGGCATGGGAAGCAAACAAACTATACAAGGGGCTTCATAAAATGTTTTACGTTGCAAAATAAGCTAATAAAACCATATAACGTATAAGAAATACAGTTAAGCTGTAACTATACTAGTTTATTTAAAAAAAATATGCTGGAATAAATTTGAGCTTCAAACCTTGATGGGTTTGATTAAATGTTGCCCTTGATGAACAGCAAATGGTGCATACACCCGTGTATGTACCCGTAGCCATATAATGTCCTTCATTATTATTTTAAAAATAATATTGCATGTTTTATTATATTTTTAAATTATGATAAATATCCTATAATATGTTAAAAATTTAGCTGCACACTTTACTGTATTATTTTCAAAAACATTGCTGCATACTTTATATTTTTTAAATTATGATTCATATTTTATTATACTGTATTTTTAAAATTTCACAGCTGAATATTTTATATTTGTTATTAAAATGTTGATGTATATTTATTATATTTTCATCAAAATTGAGATGCATATTTCTCATTTTTTTATAAAAATGTGCTGCATACTTCTTACATTGTTTTTTTTAATGTGGCAGTATATTTTTATATTTTTAATACTTTGATGCATATTCCCGATATATTTTGAATTTTATGGCATATTTTCGTATGTTTTAAAATGTGTGCGTAAATTACATCCTTTATTAAATTTGGAAATTTTTCAAATTTTTAAACATTTTTGAAAAATTGCAAATTTTATTTTTTAATTTAATGTATAGTGCACATATTTTTTATATTTTTAACATGTTGCTGCATATAGTCTGTAAGTCACAAAACTTTGTTGTATTTCTCACATATCAAAAATTGTATCTGTTTTATATACATACTGTATACAATAATGTTTTGTGTCACGGAATTAGTGTTGAAAAATCTCACAAGCAAATACCTCGACAATTTAGATCTCATATCAATATTTCCGTAAATATTTGTGCTTCAAAACCTTTGATAAATCTTTGCCATTAATTAATATTGCTGTCATGATTTCAAATTCCCCATGGCTCGATCTATATCTCGACAATTTACTCACTTTTACAGCTCCCACTTTTTTACCTAATTAAAATATGAATAAATTATTTAGAGGCAGCGCATTCATCAACAAAAAACCAAAAAAAAATGTCCTAAACTTTGTCTCGACTTTCTCGCTTAATATTTTATTTGCTTTCAGCCAATGGCATTAAAGTGTGATTAAGACGAACAGATTTTGACACACTTAAAATGTAAATATTTGCATATTTTTATAAAAAAAAATAAAGTTGCCCATGCTCGAGCGCCGGATGTTCATTTTGGAGCGCATGTTTGTATTACTAATTACTACCATATGCAAATGAGACGCTAATTGGGTTTATTTAAAGGAATATTTAATTAGGCTTTTTTGTTTTAATACTATTAAGATGACTTTTTGCAGTCTCTCTTTCTGTTTGCTATCTTAGAAATTTTTAGCAGAGAATTTTTTTCGCATAATTTTCCGCATTTTTACAAATGAATGACAAAGTTTCGTGAAAGTAAGATTTAGATAGCGTCCGAGTGACGCTATCACGTGACCCTGATGCGAAATTAGTATCAGATAATTGAAAATGCAAGATCTGATATCATGAAGACAATGCTTTCCCCTAATTTAACTTCAGATTTACATAAACATTAATTATGCCTAAAATGTGTAAAAAAATGTATAAAACATTTCTCGTAAGATGTCAAAAACATGACATTCATAAACCACCAAAAATACAAGTAGTTTATATGTTTAAAACTCTAAAAAAATATAAAAACACGTACACCTTATAAAAGATGTAATAACTTGTCATTAAATATAAAAATATTAATGAATTAGTGTAAATATACTGTATATAAAATTAAGCATCCTATCCTTTATTCAGGTTCAGAGAACAAATGTAAAATATTCAAATTTTAATAGCCTAGCTAACATGTACTTTGCATGTTATAAATATTTACAACTATGGTTAACATCAATTTTAATTGAATTTTCTTTACAAAGATAGATTATTTGTTGCAAACTCTGAAATAGTTTTCAAAACAAATTAACATTAAACTTTGGAAGTTTATTACTGATGATTTTTAAAAAAACATTTTGGGTTTTTGAAATTTATTTTGAAATAATTTTTCAAAATGCGTTCAGATTAGTGCATTTTAAAATTCAAATGTATTTCAAAATACTTTAAATAAAGTTAAATGTATATCAAAAAAATTTGAATAATGCTAAATGCATTCAAATAAAGCCAAAATATTTCAAAATACTTTAAGTAAAGTTAAGTGTATGTCAAAAAAACATTTCAATAATGCTAAATGAATTTGAATAAAGCCAAATTATTTCAAAATGCTTTTAAATAAAGCCAAATGTATTTTAAAATGAATTTGAATAAAGCTAAATACACTTCAAAATGCATTTGAATAAAGCTTCATGTATTTCATAATGCATTTGAATAAAGTTATATAAATTTCAAAATGGATTTGAATAAAGCTAAATGTATTTAACAATGCCTTTGAATATTGCTAAATGTATTTTAAAATATATTTTAATAAAACAAATTATTTAAAAATGCATTTGAATAAACCTTACTGTATTTCAAAATGCATTTATATAAATCCAAATGTATTTCAAAATGCATTTGAGTAAAGCTAAATGTATTTTATAATGCATTTGAATAAAACTAAACGTATTTCAAAATGCATTGCAATGTTAAAATTTCATACCGATTTTCAACTGCATTTATATTTCAAGAAATGTTTGTTTTTATTCATAAATGCCACATTTTCAATGGGTTTTCTAGTATCTGGCGGATTAACCGAGTATTTTAATTTCCAAATATATTCCGAATAATCGGTATTCTAGTTCGCATAATTCTCGATATGATGGATGGAAATGGGCGAGAAATGCACGACCTTAGGCCATAAGATATGGATTATCAATTGTGAATTTTTGCATTCATAAGATACATCGCATTTGCTACGTCATTCAAATGGAGCAACGCCTTATGTTTAATTTATTAGAAGAAGAGAGGCCATCTTGTCATTGCTTATAAATTTCATTCTGGCAAAAAGTACAACGATGTTATTTCACCTCCAACATATAATGACAGAAGAGGGAATTTGAACGAATTTCAAGCACTAAAGGTTAGCCAAAAGCCAAACAGACATCGACCAATAATATCGCATTTCCTCGAAAGGTCAGAGGTCGCTGACGAAATTAAGGTGTCCATCAAAAGACTCGTATAGAATCCCCCTATGCGGCAGAAGTGCATCTGGAAATACATCGTTTGTATAGATGGGAAATATATTGATAGGAGTGAAACATATATTGCATTTCTGAGCAGTTCAAATTTTATTGACCAACTAGTAACCAAGTTAAAAATAAATGAACGTCAAATACAATGAAAAATATCTATGGCTTATGACAGTTGTAATGAAATTCTAACTACTTTACAGCTTTATTAAAATGTAATTTCAAAATTTTAAATGCATTTTTAAATTGAATTTTAATAACGCGAAATTTATTTTAAAATCCATATTAATTACGTAAAATGCAGTCGGTTTTATTAAAATGTAGTTTCAAAATTTATCTTCGTTAGGCTATTAGAGATATATTTTAAAATTAACTTTAATAACGCGAAATGTATTTTAAAATCAGTTTTAATAACGGAAATATAGTTTTAAAATTAATTTTAATAACGCAAAAAGTATTTTAAAATCCATTTTTAAAACGTGCAATTAATTTAAAAATCCAAATAATGCAAAATGTAGTTTAAAATTTATTTTAATAACGCAAAGTTTATTTTAAAATCGAATTAAATATAGAAAAATGTATCTTAAGTCCGTTTTAATAACGCAAAACGTATTTTAAGATAGATTTTAATCACGCAACACGTACATTTTTAAAATTGTTATAATCCAAAACGCATTTTAAAATAAATTTGAATATCGCAAAATTTTTAAATGAATTGAATAATGCAAAATGTATTTAAATATCACTCATTGTAACCCTAATTGCTTACGTAATTTTAAATTTTAAATTTTTGATTTTGTGCCTTGAGTTACTTTCATGAAACACTTTCAGATGAAAACAACCAATAAAAAGTTAAGAAAATCAAAGAACATTTCAGTCTTTATCACTTTTTGACAAAAAAACATCAATAAAAAAATCAATTTGAACATGTATTTTCTTTCACTTGATTGCTAATATTTTAAATGACTATTTCCAATGGTGTCGAAGTGGTTTCGATGCGAAAGCTACTTAAGAAATTGCAATTTTAATTGAAAATGCAACATAAAATCGATGCTCGTGAACTAATAACAATAAGAGCCTTCGCGAATCAAGCAATCGAAATTAATTGCACTTTCATATGTTTGACAGCGATTTTTAGCCCAATTCAGGCCTACATTTATCACGCATTGATATCACAAAAACACCTATAGATAAATGCTATCAAACACTGAGAATAAACAATTACTTACTATTAGAAAGTAGCAAACTATGCAAATACTTGTATGCACATGAATATACGAGATAGCAAGTACTTACATTTTTTGCTGAACCAATGCACTTCTTTGTTGAATTTTTACAAAGTTTTTCATCTATTAATTCGTTGAAGTTTCTTTTAAAGGCGCCTTTTTATAAACGTTACATTTTTGTTGAACTCTTTGGGTGTTTTTTGTTGAACTGTTTGGATGTTTTTGATGAACTCTATGGATGTTTTTGATGAACTCTATGGATGTATTGTTGGAAAAACTCTTTGGATTTCTGGTTTAAATCACTACATTTCCAGTTGAAAACTCTGGATTACTGTATCAACTCGCCGCGTCTCCGGTCAAACACGACGCACTTCCGGTCCAACCCGACCCACTTCCGGTCAAATCCCGCATTTCCGATCAAACTCGCCGCACTTCCGGTCGAACTCGCTGCATTTGCGGTCCAGCTCGCTGCATTTCCGGTCGAACTCGCTGCATTTGCGGTTCAGCTCGCCGCATTTCCGGTCGAGCTCGCTGCATTTCCGGTCGAACTCGCCGCATTTCCGGTCCAGCTCGCCGTATTTTCGATTAAACTCGCCGCATTTTCGGTCGAGCTTGCCGCATTTTTGGTCCAACTCGCTGCATTTCCGGTCGAACTCGCCGCATTTCCGGTCCAGCTCGCCGCATTTCCAGTCGAATTCGCCGCATTTCCGGTCTAGCTCGCTGCATTTCCAGTTCAGCTCGCCGCATTTCCGATCCAGCTCGCCGCATTTATGGTCGAACTCGCCGCATTTCCGGTCCAGCCCGCTGCATTTCCGGTCGAACTCGTCGCATTTCTGGTCCAGCTCACCGCATTTTCGATCAAACTCGCCGCATTTTCGGTCGAGCTTGCCGCATTTTTGGTCCAACTCGCTGCATTTCCGGTCGAACTTGCCGCATTTCCGATCCTGCTCGCCGCATTTCCGGTCCAGCTCGCCGCATTTCCGGTCCAGCTCGCCGCATTTCCGGTCCAGCTCGCCGCATTTCCGGTCGAACTCGTCGCATTTCTGGTCCAGCTCGCCGCATTTTCGGTCGAGCTTGCCGCATTTTCGGTCAAACTCGCTGCATTTCCGGTCGAACTCGCCGCATTTCCGGTCCTGCTCGCCGCATTTCCAGTCGAATTCGCCGCATTTCCGGTCTAGCTCACTGCATTTTCGGTTCGGCTCGCCCCACTCTCGGTCCAGCTCGCCGCATTCTTGATCCAGCTCGCCATATTTCCGATCAAACTCGCCGCATATCCGGTTAAACTCGCCGCATTTCCGGTCCAGATTGCCGAATTTTCTATCAAACTCACCGCATTTCTGGTCAAACTCTCCGCTGCATTTCCAGGTCATTTCGCTGGATTTCTGGTTCAATTGGTCGTCTTTGTGGTCAAACTCGCCGCTGGTTTTACGGTTCAATTCGTCTAATCTTCGGTTTATCAGATTTAATTGCTGCCTCAACTCGCTGGACTCATGGTTCGGTTGAACTTGTTGCATTTCCGGTTCAACTCGCTGCATTTCCGGTTCAACTCACTGGATTTCTTTTTCAACTGGTTTGAACTTCTCGTTGAATTTTTCGTTCGAATTTCTTATTAAATTCGTTGAATTCGTTAGATTTTTCGTTTGAATTTCTCGTTGAATTCGTCGAATTTTCCGTTTGAATTTCGTGTTGAATTCCTCGAATTTTTCGTTTAAATGTCTAAATTCACAAACTTACTTTCATCTCCCAATTAGCAATAATTACAGTACACGCACATCAATCAAAGTTTGTTTCTTTTGTCGAATTTTGCTTTGGATTCGTTGATATTTTCGCTTTAGTAATCGAGACGATTTTTGGTTGAAATATCGAGGTTGCGTAGGTTCGTCTGAACGTCGTTATCTGAAGTTAATGATAGTTGGATCGAGACCAAACAATGAAAAATCATTAGCATTTTTGTCGAATGACACGCCATGAATTCCTTGAATTTCATCAAATGCCTAAGTTGAAAATTAAAACAATTGAGCAATTTCTTTTCACGCTACGTTAAACTCGCCTTTCGAGTAATCAGTTTCTGCCAAATGTTTCTTGTTTCCCGCCTCTTTATTTAAACATCCAACGAAATGTTAGGATTTTTTTCATTTCGATTTTAAAAAAATCCCGGCTTCACTTCCGGTTCGAAAATCCGAACTAATTGATATAATTTTAACACCGATTAACCAGAGGTGAGCTATCCTAATAAGAAATTTTTCGGAAAATATTTGGATACCATTTTAACAAAAAATATGTATAAAAAAATTAAACTACTCAAAAAATTACCAACTGAACTCAAGATTAACCTAACAAAATAATGAAGACATTTTACACAATAATGAAGAAATACATGTATAGAAGATACAGTAAAAACCTGGAAAAGTGACCACCTTTGAATGATGAGCACCAGTTTATGTTGGCCACTTTTTAGTGTTTTGTTTTTTCTAGTGTACATTTCCTTTATAAAAATTATCTGTATAGTGACCATGACCACCTGTCTATAGCGTACAGTGACCAGCGTGTGTTGTCTTTTTTTGCAATTTTTACATTGCGAATGCACCTTAAAAAGTGACCAGATAACGGATGAGTCACGTTACATCTTGCTTTAACTCTTGGACATGATGATTCTGTACTTTTTTGGTTTTGTGTTTTTTTACTACAGTACGTGTATTACAATCTACAGTGCAGTTTACACGTTCGTTATTTTAATTTAATTCAGGCATTCTTTGTATAGTGACCACCTGTATACGCTGACCAACGCAACCCTTAACAGGTTTTACTGTATTTTTATTTCGATGTGGGCAGCCCTGTGACCTTCGCACCCCCAAGGAATGCAGGTGACCTTGATGATATTACTTTTTAGTTATGTCCCTATTGGGAAAATGCCTGACCCTTAATTGGTCCTAATTAGGATAGGGTGGGGTTTCCTTCAGTGATATAACCTGGGATAGCTGGGGTGATATGGGTGGACATACTGTACGTTTGGCATACTGCTAGTCCGTTAGTAACTTCAAGAGAGGTGACCTCCTACGCTGCAAGTGACCGGTCAGTTTCGCAGTTGTTGGGGTCGGTAGTGATCGGAATTAGTGACCAGATTGGACAGAGAACATGTCTTTTCGCGAATATGATACATGGGTTCTTGATCGGGCAGCCCAGTTACTCGTGATAAGTCCCAGATATGCACAGCGTCGACATAGGTTGGTTTCGACAGCGACACAGACAGTGGAGGAGGATTCAAAAGTTACGGCATCGGTGGGGACACAAACGGACGATCTTCCAGTATTGGTTCCATTGTTTGCATTGTTGGAGCAACGTGGAGGACGGATTCCCAAAGCACATTTTCAAGCATTGCGATTGGCCGTTGTAACTGGCCTGTATCGTCTTGCCCAGACACGGTTGTCCGGTATCGTGGGCGACGAGAACAACTGGCCGGATTCCCTAGCCGTGCATGCTGCAGTCCACTTTTGGCTGAACCTCGGAGAACCAGATGGCTTCATCATGGACTTTGACGTCGTACCACAGCAGAAGCGGAACCCTCGCACCGTCGAAAGACAAGCCAGGCGTGATCAAGCCAGATTGCGAGATTTGGCAGCTGGAGTAAAGCCACATCAGCGCCCCAGCCAGAGTCGTCGTGGCCAGCATCATCACAGCCAGGGGCAGTGGAGTCCAGGACGATACCAGGCTCATCGTGGACACCGTGGAGAGGGCCGACGTTTGCAGTACTAGCTGTAACCACGGAAGAAGAATGTTCATCTTATTTGTACTTTGTTGGTAGAATGTAATAAGCATTCTTAATTTTTCTTTTGCCCAAAATACAATAGTTCTGTATCTCCCTTTCCTGATTATCTAAAACCATTTTGGGGCATATCCTTTCTCAGGTTCCAGTGCTATAATTCCTTTACTTTGTAAGTTGCTTTATTTTGTCATGGAGCGGCTATAGAAATTTTAGGTGATAGACCTGTGACCTTCAGCCCATAAGGCATCCTCCCAAGGAATGCGGGTGACCTTTGTGATATTACTTTTTAGTTATGCCGATATTGGGAAATGTGCCGGACACTTGGTCCCAATTAGGAATGGGCAGGGTTTCCTTCTTTAATATAATCTGGATAGCTGGGATGATATGTGTGGCTGTGATCTAAGGACATACTTGGGTCATGCTGCTAGTCCCTAGAGCTTATGCTATGGGTACTTCCATTGGTGATTATTATTAGGGGTATTAGGGTCCCCTTGGGGAGTCCGGATGCTAGTCTAACCCCATCCAGTTTGGTTTATTCTTTGGGAAGCTAGAAGATACGCTAAGTTCTTGGGGTGTGATTGATCTGTGTTTGCCTTGTGAAGTTGTGATCCTTTGAGTAACTGTTCGTTTGTATGCCGCAGTTAGGCTCTTATATATTTTGATATGCCTTGTTCGTATTAAATAGTGTTTGCCCCACTTTTAAGCGTTTGTCCCTTACTTTAGATGGTTTCTGTGTTGATTACACAATACGCTTGCGCTCCGGATGCCTGGTGGCGTCACAAAAAAAATTTAAACACAAAAAAAGGGTGAAAAGTCGAGAAATAA
The DNA here is from genome assembly GCA_034698745.1 of Megaphyllum sjaelandicum. NCBI lineage: Eukaryota > Metazoa > Arthropoda > Diplopoda > Julida > Julidae > Megaphyllum > Megaphyllum sjaelandicum. The sequence goes on from JAQGBX010000100.1 coordinate 21,107, forward strand.
TGAAGAATTTAAGCAAACTACTAAAACAATTATGTTTATCAAAATAATGAAGCAATTTACCAGAATAATGAAGAAATTTAGCAAATTAATCATGAAACTTACCACAATATTGAAGAAATTTATTAAAATAATGAAGTAGTTCACCAAAACAAATGCAAAAACTTTGCAAAATAATGAGAAAATGTACCACAATAATGATGAAAATTACCGCAATAGTGAAGAAATTAACCAAAATAAATTGAATTAAGCCAAAATAAATGGATAAAAAATAGAGAAATTAATCAGAAAAGAAAATTGTAGAAATTTAGTAAATAAAAGTGTACAAATTTATACAAAAAAATTAGAAAGTTTTACCAAAAGAAGTTACTAAAAAAAATGCAGAAATTTACCAAAAAGAAACACAGAAATTTATCAAAATATAAAAATTTACAAAATAATTGAAGAAATGTATCAGAATGGAAAGATTTAGCAAAATTTGTACAGTATTCATACCTAAAATTAATAAATAAAACACGCAGCAACAAATTGCCAATTTTTTAGCCCCATCCACTTAATTTATTAAAACAAAATAAAAACAACTTAACATAATTATAATAAATCTTATACATTTATTATCCGTTTAACTTCCCTTTCCACGGATAATCTGTACATCCAAAAGTCCACTGCAATGTCTATAAAATTCGTTGAAAAAATTATTCCCCAGAGATAAACTCGAATCCAATCAACGATGAGAATCAACGAAATATTCGCCATTTATGTTCTTACAAAATTGGAGAAAAAGCGAAGAAATCAGCGATAAATGCGATGGTTTTTTCGCAGAAACACAAACAAAAGTCGAGTCGCAGAAATTGAAGTTGGCGTTTTTACGGTCAGTCGTAAAACTGCGAAGTTACGACTTCGGACGAGGTGAGTCTTTTGGACGTACGTGGGGGAGAGCACAGATGGACCGATCGAAGGGTCCTAAGGGGAACATACCAAACACTAAAAAAAGGTGCAATGACACAGGCAGAGGCGACCAAACCGAAAAAAGTAGGACCAAGACGTCGCAAAAATAGCGCAGAAACTGACTATTATGGTATGAAATAATAACTGAAAAAAGAGGGAAAAAAACTAATATTAAAAACTAAAAATTCATTGCTTAGTAAAACTGACTAAAAAAACCATTTGCTTAGGGTTACTGACTGACAACCATAAAATTCTTAACCACAAATTCAGTAAAACTAACTTAAAATCAAACCAAATTCTTCTGTGAAATTAACTGAAAATATTGCTTCTTATTACCAAAACGTATTTCAAAAAAAATACTAGTATATACTCACGGAAAGCGGCCGCAAACCACAAAAATTGTTCACAGAAATTAATTGAAAACAAAACAAACAAAAAATAAGCAGAAATACAGTCAAACTAACTTAAAATCAAACTAAGTCCTTCAGTGAAAATTAATTGCTATTTGTTTGCACTATATTGCACAATATTGTTTGCACTATTTGTAACACTATTATATAGTGTTACTGGCTGAAAACCATAAAATTCTTAACCACAAATTCAGTGAAACTAACTTAAAATCAAACCAAATTCTTCTGTGAAATTAACTGAAAATATTGCTTCTTATTACCAAAAAAATACTAGTATATACTCACTGAAAGCGGCCTTAAACCACAAAAATTGTTCACAGAAATTAATTGAAAACAAAACAAAAAAAAATTAAGCAGAAATGCAGTCAAACTAACTTAAAACCAAACTAAGTCCTTCTGTAAAATTGACTGAAACTATTGCTACTTGAAACTGACTCAAAAATAAAAATGTCGCTTGATGAAACTGACTGAAACCCCCCCAAAAACTGCTCGCCGAAATTGACTAAGAACACAACAAAATATTACTCAGTGAAATAAACTTAGCAAACAAATTGTTCAGTGAAATCAACTTATAACTATAAACTAAATATTGCCGGAAAACTGACTAAAAATATTGCTCCTTGAAACCCCAAAAAATTGTTCACGGAAATTAATTAAAACCAAAATAAATGCTAATCAGAAATGCAGTCAAACTAACTTAAAAATAAACTAAATTCTACAGTGAAATTGACTGAAAATATTGCTCTTTGAAACTGAATTTCAACTAAAAAATACTAGAAGCATACTCACTGAAAGTGGCTGAAAACCCCACAAATTTTTCACAAATATTAATTTAAAACCAAACAAATACTAACCATAAATGCAGTCAAAGTAACTTCTTTAGTGATATTGACTGAAAATATTGCTACTTGAAACTGACTCAAAACAAATTATAGTGCTTGATGAAACTGACTGAAAATCCCAAAACTCCTCACAGAAATTGACTAAGAACAACCAAATATTGATCAGTGAAACTAACTTAACCAATTGTTCAGTAAAACCAACTTAAAACTAAACTAAATATTGCAGTAAAACTGACTGAAAATGTGGCTTCTTGAAACAGACCGAAGACCAAAAATATTAGCCTACTCACTGAAAGTGGTTGAAACACCCAAAATATTTTTACAGAACTTTACTGAAAACCAAACAAATTTTGACTGATACTTGCTGAAAATATTCCTATTTAAAACTGACTTTAAAAACAGTAAATGAGCAATTGGCTGAAAACTCTTAAAATGCTCAAAAAAATTAACAATGAACCACATAATATATTGTTCAATTAAACTGACTTAAAACCAATAATAATTGCCAATTAACACTTACTGAAAACAAGAAAATTACTTAGTGAAACTAAATGAAAACGAAATAATATATTGCTTAATGAAATTCAATGCTCAGTACAACTGGATGAAAACCAAAATCAATTAAAACGCATTTAATACCAAGTTATATTTTAAATTGTAATTTAATTTTAGAATCTATGCATATTTTCAAAGGTATTTTTATTCAAATTGGGCATATAATAATGGCAAACAATAAACCTTAAAAATATTCAAATATTATTTCCCATGTTTCTCGAGGTGATTTATCACGATAAACAGCATTTGTAAGATAAGCTCGAAATGCCCAAGTTTTTCGTCGAAAATTGATAACTTTGAAAGCAGATTTTGGCATCCAATTTCATGGAAACAGCAATTATTTTCGACTTGAGTCGTTTTCGTTGTAAGTTTCGTATTCTATGGACGACAACTCGGTTAGGATTTGAGAAAAAAGGTATTTTTTTCAGACATTGAATGGAAATCTATTTTTCAATATTCTGCTTTGGTCACTCAAATTGGCCGAATTTCGTGACCCGCTTTCTAGAGGAAGAAAAAAATCAGTGCGTTTATCACGTTTTCTGAGACTTCAAACACTGACATATATTTGAAAAATTTAAAATTTCAAGCTCAAAATGAAGGTGGAAGAAACAGAGTCGATTTTCGAGATAGTTGATGTTTTCCCTCAATTGGAAATCGGAGATGCGCGGAGAAAGGAGAGATTGTGTAGGGGAAAAAAACGAAGCACAAAGTGGACAATGGTCACTCGGATCGATAAAAACTTGCAGAAATGAAACGACAAATTCCGCTGTCTTGTCACGAATTTAGAGAGAGATTTTCCTGAATCCGAGAAAAAAAACAATGTTTCGTGGAGGTAAACGAAAACTAAACCCAGCAATAGAAAAATATTAGGAGTGTTTTGAAACAAGTTTCATTCAGAAACCCACATTTTGAAAAAAATTTCATACAGAAACACACATTTTGAAACAAGTTTCATTAAGAAACATTTTGAAACACGTTTCATTCAGAAACACATTTTGAAACCAGTTTCATTGATAAACACACGTTTTGAAACAAGTTTTATTTAGAAACACATTTTGAAACAAGTTTCATTTAGAAACACACATTTTAAAAAAGGTTTCATTCAGAAACACACATTTTGAAACAAGTTTCATTCAGAAACACATTTTGAAACAAGTTTCATTCAGAAACACGTTTTGAAACAAGTTTCATTCAGAAACACACGTTTTGAAACAAGTTTCATTCAGAAATCACATTTTGAAACACGTTTCATTCAGAAATCCCATTTTAAAAAAAAATGTTTCATTCAGAAACACATTTTAAAACATCTTTCATTCAGAAATCACCTTTTGAGACAAGTTTCATTCAGAAATCACATTTGAAACAAGTTTCATTCAGAAACACACATTTTGAAACAAGTTTCGTTCACAAATTATGCATTTTGAGACACGATTTTATTCATAAATTATGCATATTGAAATGTTTAATTTATAAGCAACACATTTTGATCACAGTACATTCAGAAAACACCTTTTCAGCACGTTTCATTCAGAATTGATGCCTTTTAACCATGTATAATTGAGAAACAACAAATTCTGGCTATGTTTAATTCAGAAAACGTATTTTGAACATGCTACACTAAGAAAGTACGCATTTTAACAATGTTCCAATGATAAATTACGAATTTTGACCACGTTTAATCCAGTTAAAGAGATTTTTAATAAAGGTTTAGCACATTTCATTCAGAAATGATGCATATTGAAAAATGTTTCATTGACAAACAACTTTCACATTTTGACCAAGTCTCAATCACAAAGTACCTTTTCACCATGTAACATTCATAAATAGCACGTTTCATTTAGATAAAAACCACTCATCCATTAAAAAACACGTTTAATGAAAAAAATAAGCATTTGAACAGTGTTTCTTTCATAAACACACATTTTGAAAAAAAACGTTTCATTGAATAACGGTATCTTTAAACATTCATAACTAAATTATAAGTTAAGGTGCATTTCATTTTTTTGGCATTTACAGTTAATAAAAAGCATCTACAGTTTATATTTCAATAAAACTTCAAAAAACTAAATTCTCAATTTTTTTTTTCTGTCCATAAACCCTCTCCACCATTCCTCCCAATTATTCAATAAATCGAGCGTAAGAAGCGCTCGAAAATCGTCCATTTTGTCCGTCTTTTCGAGCGTGCGGTCAGTTAAAAATCAATGCGGTTCGTGTCAGAAGTAATTCTCTCTTCTCAACGGCGAAAGAGTCAGTCGATCAAGAGTGATCGCGACGGATGATCACGTCCCATTTCTGACTTCGCACTTGATTTCCTGGACTAAAAAAAAACTAAAAGAGGAGCAACTTAGCATCTCTCTTAAACCCATTGGTCCATAAAGAAAAACAAAAAGGAGATTTCTCCCCCTTTGCCCAGATAGCCAGTACTCCATTCACCAACCCATTGGAGGTAAAGAGGGATTTCCACCCTCCTCCCCAGATGGTCAGTACTCCTTGAACAGCGCCTCCAAAAGAGGCTTTTTATTTTATTGTCCATTGCGACCATTGGCTGACCATGAGCCGCATGTTGAGCGGATTTTTGTCCGGATTCATTCGGAGTCTGACCGAAAGCATTACCTATTGAATTCGACTGTCTTTGCTCAACTTTTGCATTTTCGCAAATCCCCGAGAGACAAAGAAGAAAAACGATGGGTCTTTTGCTGCCAAAAAAAAAAACACCGTAAGAAGGAAAATATTTAAGGTCTTTTTTGGCTCTATTTCATTTCACTGTCTTCTCTGTGGCCTTTACCAACAAACCATTGCCAGGCTCGATTTTAATATTTATGATAACCTTAAGCCAGGCACGTCCGAAGAGGATGCCGCTGAGAATATCATTGGTTTTTTTTTCTTTAAAGTAAACATAATAGAGATTGGGCACTTTTAGGAGTGTTTGCTTGGTACGTTGCAGCAGCAAAATTTGGTAAATTCTTAAAGTTGAAAGTTTTTTTGAGATTTTGTAGAAAGTATACTGAAAATCTGTAAATTTGTAGAAACTCAAAAATATTTAGTTGGCTTGAAAAATAATATACACTGTGAAAAGGTAGCCAAAGAAAAATGATTACTCTTTTACATATAATGTTTACAAATAGTTTACTTTTAAAAACATTATCCATAAACATTTTCCCCGACCGAATTTTAATAAAAACTGAAAACAAAATAAATTTTTTTCAAAATAAATAACTAATTATTTTTCCAAAAAATCATTCATTTTTAAAGAAAAACGAATTTTTTAAGTAAATATATAGTTCTCCAAAACAGGTATTTTTTATACAAAAACGTATTCTAAAATGTATTCTATAAAACGACTCCATTTCCAAAAAAATATGTATTTTTCAAAAACCGTAAAAATTAAACAAACAAATTTTTTTCCAAAAAAAACAAAAACGATTTTTTTTCTAAACAAACGTATACTTTTCCAAACAAATTACTATTATCTTAACAGAAAAAACGAGTTATTTAAATATACAGTGTATATACTGTACAATTATCCAAAAAAAGTATTCTTTGCGAAACAAGAAACTTTCTAATAAGTATTCACACAATTATTCTAAAAAACGAATTCCTTTCTAAAAAATGTAAACTTACTAAAAAAGAAACATTTTGTGCCAAAAAATTTAAGGTATTCTAATCCAAACAAATGTATTCCTTGATAAAATTCGTATTCGAATTTAAACACACGTATTATTTTTATAAAGAAACAAATACTTTTCCAAAAAAAACAATGTTTTCTTTGTTAAAATACGTTTTCCAAACAAACGTTTTCTTCTTCAAAAAAACGTATTAATTTTATAAAAAAACATGCATTATAATCCATCAAACGTATTCTAATCCAAACAAACGTATTTTTTCCCAAATAACAGTTAAAAATTTTTCAAAACCAAGACAATTAGAAAAACTTTTTTTACAAGTATTAACATTTAATAAAAAATCCAAAATAATCTAAATTTTTTAACAGAAACAATTTTAAAACAGAAAACGATAACATTCGTTAGAGTCCCATTATTAAAATTTTTATCAGTCATTATTCTTCATTCTTTTGAGATAACCAACAGTCTACTGCCGCATAATTTAAAGGCTAGATAAAATCGATGCACTGCATTTGTCTAATTTAGTTTATTATCTTATTCGGATGTTAATTCATTTGCAGCGAATGCGTGCAGATTTCGTTTAATTGTATTCTCAGATTGAGCGTATATAAAATAAATTAAGTTAAGCTTCACCTCACTCACCGCAATGTTTAGCATATTTTACCAATTAACATTTGAGCTGCTGAGAAACAAAGTTCAAAACAACGATTTCCATGATAATTTTAGTGCCTTCGTCATTTTTTTCTGGCTTTAATGGCCAACATGTAAAATTTCTGTGAGCTTTGAAGTATTTCTCAAAACTGCTAAAGATCGTTGGAAAGAAGTCGTTAAAGAGTACATTTTAAAACATTGTTCGAGACATGTTCAATAAACCCTTAAATATGTCCAGTTTGTGCAACGTGTTGTCATGACATCGATGCAAAATGTTGCCATGCTGCAAATATAGTCTTAGAATGACGAGAGAGCAATATGTCGTCTTGACATGAGTCATGAGTGTGACATATTGCTATGACACATGAGCAACACATTAACATGTCACAAGTTTAAATTTTGTTATAACTTGAGTTAATAATTTATTTCATGAATGAACTTGTTGTCATATGATATTCTTTCTAAATATTGTCATGACAAGTTTAACGTGTTGTTATAGCATTTGCAATATATTGTCATGACATAATGCCATGATCAATTGAATATACCATTTTATGATAAGAAAGTGTTGTATTCGGATAAGAATGGACCATTTCATGATAAATATGTATCATTTGATGATAAGAATATACCAAATTATACTAAGATTTATGTACAATCATTTATGTTGCAAAACATGTTTTTTTGAAAAAAGATTTTGCATACGTTTTTATGACAATATTTCTACTTAATGTTAAGACAAGATTTCTACATGTTTCATGACTTGATTTTCTACATGTTTTATGACAAAAATTCTTAATTTTTTTTAACACGTTTTACATTTTTTCTGATAATAATTCCATGCATTTTTATGCGAAAATTTCTATATATCTTTATTACAAGATTTCTTAATGTTTTTATAACACGTTTTATACACGTTTTATGACAATAATTCCATGTATTTGTATGAAAAGATTTCTATAAATTTTTTACAAGATTTCTAGATGTTTTATGACAAGAGTTCTTGATGTTTTAGTGAAAAGATTTTGACAGGTTTTTAACTAAAGATTTCCACATGATTTTAAGACAAGGTTTTACATGTTTTTCACTAGATTTCTACATGTTTTTCAAAAGATTTCTACATGTTTAATGACTTAATTTTCTAGATGTTTTACGAAAAGAATTTTTAATGTTTTATAACACGTTTCCTACATGTTTTATGACAATTCTATATATTTTTATAAAAAATATATCTAAATATTTTTATCACAAGATTTCTAGATGTTTTTTGACAAGAATTTTATATATTTTTATAAAACGATTTCTATATAATTTTATTTCAAGATTTCTAGATGTTTTATGACAAGAATTCTCAATGTTTTTGTGAGAAGATTTTGACATGTTTTTAAGACAAGATTTCTAGATGTTTTTTTGACAAGAATTTTATATATTTTTAATGAAACGATATCTATGTAATTTTATTTCAAAGTTTCTAGATGTTTTATGACAAGAATTCTCAATGTTTTTAAGAGAAGATTTCGACATGTTTTTAAGACAAGATTTCTAGATTTTTTTTGACAAGAATTTTATATATTTTTATGAAACGATTTCTATATAATTTTATTTCAAGATTTCTAGATGTTTTATGACAAGAACTCTCAATGTTTTTGTAAGAAGATTTCGACATGTTTTTAAGACAAGATTTCTAGATGTTTTTTGACAAGAATTTTATATATTTTTATGAAACAATTTCTAAATAATGTTATTTCAAGATTTCTAGATGTTTTACGACAAGAAGTCTCAATGTTTTTGTGAAAAGATGTCGACATGTTTTTAAGTCAAGATTTTACCAGTTTGATGACAAGATTTCCCCATATTTGTTTAAAAAAAATTCCAAACGTTTTTATAACAAGATTTCAACATGTTTTTTTAAACAATATTACATGGTTTTATAACAAGATTACATGGTTTCTTGATTCATTTCTACCAGTTTGATGACAAAATTTTCAAACGTTTTTATCACATGATTTCCACAGGTTTTTTTAAACAAGATTACATGGTTTCAAATCAAGATTGCATGTATTTATGGCAAGATTTCGACAATCTGACAAAAAAAGCTTAATTTTCATTCATAGCTACGAAACAATATTTTCCCCATATTTTGTAAATTATTTATATCCTTTTTTGTTCCCCCAATGGCGTTACAAAAATTGCGTGCGTAACAATATTACATGGTTTTATAACAAGATTACATGGTTTCTTGAATTATTTCTACCAGTTTGATGACAAGATTTTCAAACGTTTTTAAAACATGATTTCTACAGGTTTTTTAAACAAGATTACATGGTTTCAAATCAAGATTATATGTATTTATGGCCAAGATTTCTACAATCTGACAAAATAAGCTTAATTTCATTCATAGGAAACAATACTTTCCCCATATTTTGTTAAATATTTATACTTTTTTGTTCCCCCCAATGGCGTTACAAAAATTGCGTGTCTCCGTGGTAACAGCAGCACCCCTTTAATCATTGCCAAACAAAAAAAAAGTTGAATCAATTATATATTTTTTGTCGGCGTAACAAAAATGGTAACACGTGTAGGTGATGGCTTTTTCGCTCTTGAATCGACTATGAATTATGACTAATGTCGTAAATTACGTTTGAGAAAAATGCATTCAACTATTGGCCAAATGCTTTCTGTCCTACACCAAATGACAAATAACTCCTTAATAACCGACTCATTGTTAATATATATTAAATGCATGGCAAGTGCGAAATAAATGACATTTCCATTCACTAGCACTTCGTTCTGGGGTACATTCATAGCATTGTTTTTTTTTTCATACGCCAGATTAAGCCGTCAGATGTCGTTAACAGAAAATTCGAGCATTAATTGATCGTTGCATCACTGCAATTTATAAATTTCTAGGCTATGGATGAATAATGTTGGTTTCTTCGTTTAAAACGAAATACGAATTCGGTTATTGCGAATTTTCAAATTCCAGGACAGTTGCGCTACGTTTTGTTAACAAAAACTTTAAAAAAATATAAACAAAAAATAAGTTATAAATGGGAATATTTCATAAGTTTCATTTAAATTACAATATATCTTCCATACTTTTTTATTTAAATTACAGTAGGATACATATTGTTAAATTGTTATTACAAATAAAGAATATCATATAAATTCTAATTAAATTACAGTATATTTTGTATATATTTTACTTGAGTATCATATACAAGTGTGATTTATAATAAAATTACAGTTTATCTTATATATTTTTTATTCAAATTAAAGATTTTGTTTAGGCAGTATATCATAATTTTTAATTAAAATTACAGTAAATAATTTTTCTTTAAATTACAGCAAATCTTATATAATTTTTATTTGAACTACAAAATATCTTGTATACTTTTTCTTCAATTTACAGTATATCTTGTATACTTTTTTATTTTAATTACAATGTATATTGCATAATTTTTATTTTAATAACAGAATATCTTGTATAATTTTCAATTAAAATTACAGTTAATAATTTTTTTTGAATCACAGTAAATCTTGTATAATTTTTCTTTAATTTACAGTATATCTTGTATACTTTTTTATTGTAATTACACTGTATATTGCATAATTTTTATTTGAATTACAAAATATCTTGTATAATTTTTTATTAAAATTACTGTAAATAATTTTTTTTTGAATCACAGTATATCTTGTATAATTGTTATTTGAATTACACTGTACTGTATATTGCATAATTTTTATTTGAATTATTGAATATCTTGTATAATTTTCAGTTAAATTTGCAATAAATAATTTCATTATATTACATTACATCTTGTACAATTATTATTATAGCAGTTTTGCATAATATTTCTTTAAATTACAGTACATCTTCTATAATCTGTATTTAGTACAGTGTATACAGTACATCTTATAAAATGTAGATATAAAATTTAAATATTTTATATTATTCATTCAGTGCATACATGCCTGTATTTTTCTAAAACATAACTGTTTTCAATGTGGAAAACAGTTATCATAACTGTATTGGAGTTGAAATCAAAAATTGAACCAAGTTTTTGACCAAATGTCGTTAGTTTTCACCCCTCTTTGAGGACAATTTTCATGGGATGACCGTCGAGGGCCATTTTCTCCCTATGGCTCATGCATTTTGAAATATTAAAAGCATGTTGGGGAAACGTTGTCATAAAAATAGAGTCGTTGTGACGCGCATTACATCCGGGTAAAAATGGAGGCATCAGAAATCCATAAAACAGGCAAATGCAGTGAAATTGAAAGCGAACAAGACAGATTCTGGTCGTACATAAAGTGCACTCACTTCGAGTCCATTTAGAGGCAACGGTCATCGGTTTCGTCCCCAACCATTTATTTTTTAAGCGTGACAGATTGACCCCCCAATGAAATTGGGGAACAACGTCAGCCAATCGATGACCGATTGATAAAACGTGTTTCTGAACATTCACCAGGATCCAGAAGTGTCTCACCGAGTTTCCTTTTTTTAAGTAAATCGAAGATTAAGGTGGGCTTACTCAAGTAAAATAGTTTGTTAAGGTGTAAAAAAAGTTCTAAATGAAGGATTTTGATTGGTATTTATATTAAGGTTCACATTGTTATTAATTAAGCATTTAATTAAATCTATATGATTTTTTAAATGTAATTAATTAAAATTAAATATCCCCATTATTATTTACGTACGACTTAAATTGTTTGAGCGTGACATATTTATTTACACCGCATTTCAGTAATTTTTAGTATTTCATGATATGATTATCGTTATAGAATTTTCAAATACAGTATTTAACTTAATTCTGGGCAAATTAAACTTGAAGTTTTCAGAAAAAATCTTGAAAAATTTTAATTCATAGGCTACATTATTACAACCTAATTTAACTACTTAAAACGTTAATTTAAAAATACCAAATGATTTACGAGGAATTTAGTTACAATGCAATAATTTAAAATTACATGTATGTTAAATAGATTTAAAAAATATATATATATATATATATAGATATTTGAAAGCGTCCATTTTGTTTGTGGCTGGGTTTGTTTGATTGATTGTTCCTTTGTTGTGGGACCATTCGAAAAGGACGTTTTCGTCTGGCGCGTAGGGGGTATTTCAGAATTGTTTTTCCAGAAATTCGCCAACTTATTTTTTAGAAATTCACGATTTTTTTTCCAGAAATTTGCGAATTTTTTTAAGAAATCTGCAAATTATTTTTTTCAGAAATTCGCGAATTTTTTTTTTGCAAGGGCCCTGAAATAAACCACGTATAAGCATTTATTTTGGATTTTAAAAAAAATTAACACGTTTAATTTTTCTGACTTTTTCAAAATTAAGTCATTCTTCCCTGAATTTTTCAAATCATGTTTACTTTAATAAATTCATTTTTGTATACAATTTTACTGTGAATTTTTGATTCCCCGGGCAAGGCCGGACCTTCCAGCTAGTATTAATATATTCTGAAATTATCTTAAGTTAGATTAGATTTTAAATTCTACCAATATTAAACAAACTTTCAACAATAATAAACACGGGTTAAAATTTAGCATGGCTTACAGCGTATTAAACGTGAGAAAATTGACCATTTTACCAATTGAAGATGGCGCGTTTATTAGAATCTTATTTGAACGATTCTGTCCCACCCACATCAGTAAACCCAAACATACATTAAACATTACATATCAATTTTAATTCCTACACGAGTTATCCCCCCAAATGCTTTCCATCTCAAATGTTTTTCAGCTTCCAAATGTGGATCATGAAAACGAAATGTCCAAATTTAGTCTTTTTTTCTCTTTCGGTCATAAAACAAGGAAGGCAAACATTTCCAGTCAAAATTTGTCGTAAATCAACGTTTTTCGTCGGATTCGCCCTACATCATTGAGAAGGGGAAGAGAGACTTACTTAAACTTTTTCAAAACATCTGCTTCTACCATCGAAGTCCTGAATTTTCCATATATTGAGCGAATGATAAACGACACCCACAAATTCAGCCTTTGATTTTTGAATCAAGAAGGCTGCCCCTTACAAACCTAAAGGTGGCAATCCTTACTAGCATTCCTGTTAAACAGAGAAGCCTACATTAGGGCTGCATACAGGGTGAGTCATAATTGTACGTTAAAAACAATCACCCAATTGTTTCTAAGAACTCAAACATATGCAAATAATTTCCATCAATTTATAGCAAATAATAATAAGTAACATTAACCTAAATATTAAATAGATTTTTTCAAAATACGATTTAATTTGAAGTGTAAATTAGTTTTAATTGGCCCCTTAAAAGTTGAAGATGGCACACCATACGAGCAACGCTGTTAAACAGCAAAGCATACCATATAGCTGAATACGGGGTGAGTTTTACAGTAAAACCAGGAAAAGTAACCACCTTTGAATAGGACCACCTGTTTATGTTGACCACTTTTAGTGTATTGTTATTTTTCTAGTGTACATTTCGTTTAAAATTCTCTGTATCGTGACATTGACCACCGGACGAGTCACGTTACATCTTGCTTTAACCCTTGGACATGATGATTCCGCACTTTTTTGGTTTTGTGGTTTTTTTACCATGTGTATTACAGTCTACATGTATATAAGTGCAGAGTAATGTTTATTATTATAATTTGATTTAGGCATTTTTTGTATAGTGACCACCTGTAACAGTGAGGAACATAGCATTTTTTGGTGGTATTTCTTAACAGATTTTACTGTACTTGTATTTTCAAACAGAGCAATCCTTTATTTCAAAAAAAGAAACTTAGACATTTTCACATAACTTCGATCAATTTCTAGTAACTAATTATACGTAACAATGAACTAACTCTTCAATCGATCTTCAAGATACGATTCATTCTGAAATGTAATTTAGTTTAATTAAAAATCGATGTTTTTTTGTATAATCATCACCGAAATCCCATCACTAGAATTTTTTAAAACAAGGTTATTTCAAGCACACTAGACCTAAATGTAATTACAAAGAATCATAAAAACAAATTAACCCTCTAATCGGTATGCAGAAAACGAAATACAAGATTTTAAATGAGATTAGGGATTTCTCGGAAACCCTGATCGCTAATTCAGCATTCAACAATTTTCTAAAATAGCATGAAATGTGATCAAGTAGCAAAAAAAAGTAATTGAGACGTGGTTTTTAGCATTTATGTCTAGTGCGTTTTTAAAATCTTGTAAATACTATTTTATTTACTAATATGTACATGTATTGTGCAGCCCCTTAAAATGTAAAAGGTGGCAACACCTATTAGCTTTTTTAAAGTCACATTGGCTACAATATTATAAATGCTGTAGCTGATCTTTTTGAAATAGGAAAGCTAAAGATTATAATTATGCAGAATAAGTTTCAATTATATATACATATATTCAGTAATTTTAAAAAAAATAATCTCTGGATTACAATCAATGAAGCAAAACCAAATAAATGTCACACATCAACAACTTCACTAAGAAAATATTTGATAAGGGAATCAAGTAGAAATATATTAAATAGTTCTCGATAAAACTAGGCTTAAAGGGTAAGCAAAACATAAGAAAAATCAAGAAACTTAATTAAATAATTTACCAAATATAATTTAAACGTTTTCCGAAAATCCTTTGAAGTTTTTCCAATCATTTTAAACAATTTCCCAAACGTATTTAAAAAACGTTTCCAAATATTTTTTCAAAAATCTGAAAAACATTTCAACAACTACCCAAACATCATTCAACAATATTTTAAACAATATTCAACAAATTCCCAAACATCTTTAAACGATTTCTTAAACATCATTAAATTATTTCTAAAACATCATAGAATTATTTACGAAACATCATCAAATTATTTAACAAAAAACCTTAAAACAATTTCCCAAACATCTTTCAATTATTTCCCAAACATCATTTATTGTCTTAAACCTTTAAACAATTTCACAAACATCTTTCAATTATTTCCCAAACATCAATTAGTGTCTTAAACCTTATTACATTTCCAAGACATCTTTCAAAACTTTTCAAAAAAACCTTTTACAAATAATCCAAAAAATAGCTCAACAATTTCCAAAAAAAAAAAACTTAATGCAATTCCTCAAAAATCTATCAAAAATGTCTCAACAATCTTTCACCAACTTTCCAAACATCATTCAACAATTGCCTAAACATATTTAAAACACCTTTAATCATTTTTAAACACCTTTCCGAACATGCCCTGACTACTTTTCCAACAACTGCAGTTGCACAACGTCTGCTGCATCCACAGATTTGTTAGTTGGATTTAATTACAAGCACCTTATATATTAATAATGGATATAAGTAAGTGGAGCCACTATTTTTCCCAGCAGCAACGGTCTTGACTAGTATTTATAGGCGATATTGATTGGTCGAGTCAACATTGTGTTGACCAGTGCATTTCTGTCCTTAATGGAGCCAGTTAGAGGAAACTTGAGTTGACCGAAAGCACAGCCAACGACTTAATTGAATTGAATTTTAATTAACTGGGCAACAGTAAAACTCATCCATCAGCTACGAGATGTGTAATCGGGGATCAACTAAGGTCCTTTTTTTGGCACACGAATGGATAACAAATATAGTTGTTGAACGATGTTAGGGTTAAATGGCTCGTGTTTACTACTCTTGTTGTTGTTGCTTGTTGTCTTCATTTCTACGATCAATGAACGATCAATTTTCTCTTAGATGCCCACATGACAGCAATTATTTCCCCGATATCTATCGAATTGTTTGGTTTGGCAGTGTTCAGACCATATGCTGCTGGAATTGAACTAACTGAAATATTATAGGCCTATAGTTTGATCCTTTATTAAATCTTCGAAATAGATTTTAAGGTGATCTCTATCTCGATAGAAACTAAATATATAAATGATGGGTTTTTAACATTAATTTAAAGTAGGGAACTAAGTGAACTAACAGTCTCGCTATAAAAACTAAATTTCTAAATTTCGAATTTTAAATTAATGAAATGTTTTTAGAAATTTAAAAGTTAAAAAAGAGTTCAATGTTTGTGAAAAACGTTTGTTGACATAGTGAGAAATGTTAAAACTATTTATTATTTACGATAGCTAACAATTAAATTTATTAAAACACATTTTAACTAACAATATATTACAAAAAAAATTAAAAAATTGCGATCTAACTTTTAAGGATATAACCAGACGAATTCAAAACTTACAAAAAATGCTTAAAAATTCTTGAAAATAGTTAAACATATAATACAATCTTCTATATAAATTTTAAAGTGAACCTAATCTTGAAAGAAGCCAATGTCACAAATTATTTCTTAATTTTAATGCATTTATTGAAATTAGTTTAAGAAATACAAGAAAGTTAACAAAATATTCCTACTGCAATAAAATCGTCCAAATTTTTTTACAAATTTAAAAACTAAACAATACTTTACAAATCCACCAAAAATATATACACTTGTACATGTATTTGAAATTATATTTTCATTAAAAAACAATATGTTTTGGGTATCTGGACATCTACAATTTTGAAAATGTATGGAGTTCTAAATATCCGAACACGTACATACAGTATAAGGGATTTTACCAAACCATTATTTTCTTTTATATTTTGTAGAATTTATATTTAATTTCTGGGGACTTTATACACAGCCTATATTACTTTTCGGGGACTTTATGGATAGGCTTACAGTTTTTTTATTGAATTTTAACAAGATAATAGTATCTTTTTTTAAGTTTATGAAAGTTCAGTCCTTTTTATGGAGTACGTTTATCAAAAAATAATTCTGAAAATTTGGTTTAATGCTAAACAAATGTTATGTAAATATTCACTTTGCTAGTAAAAACTTCTTGGAAATTGACGATTATTACGCCTCAAAATCACGAATTTATTAAATATATTTATAACTTATGTTCTGTCAGTCAGTCTTTTGTTATGGACGAAATGTAAATCCGAACTACACGCAATATATTCAGCGCTACATGAAACAGCAAAAACTATAATTTCATTTAAAAGTTCGTCACGTTTACATCATTTCGGAGCATTTATTTGTTACTTATTAAGGCAGATTGCGCAGAAACCAAACACCAAATTTCGTAGATATTTTGAAAAAAAAAGTAACTATAAATAAGCTGGATAATAAGAACTTGTCAATTCCCCAAAATAGCTGAAAAATGAACTTTTTTAGTTCAAAATTTGGAGAAACCATCACTTCCGTTTCCCGAGAATTTCAATTTCAAACGAGAATGGTAAAATAACTATCTTGAAAATGTTTTTTTTTGGGGTGAAAAAAAAACCATGATAAACGTAAGCGTTGACAACAAGCTTTTTTTTTCCTTGGCTTCTCCGAAATTTTGTCAGACTTAAGTCTTTGATGGAAAGCCGTTCAACCTACTTTGTTTAATAGAAAAATACAAGGTGCTCTAAAATGGCGACCGAAGATTAACACTTTGTAATAATATTTTTCGTTTAGCAAAATATTTTTTCATGAAAAAAAAAGCAATACATTATGTAAACTTATCACGAAGTCTTATCAACATTGGAATAATCTTCAAGTTTAAAAGTGGAAACTTAAAAGTTTAATCTGATCTGAGTACTGTATGTTTCAGGAAACTGAATTAGTTTGGGAAAACGAATTACAGCTAATAATTATACTAGTAAAATATACCAGCGAGTTTTATAAATACAATATCGATATTTTAAAGAACTCTGTGGAAATTTTGCATACAATTACGGTTTACGAAAGTAAATATGCTAAAATTAATAAAAAATGTTCTAAATATGCATTCCTTCAATTTCACATACTTTATATTTAAATACAGTGTATGTTTTTTTTTAAAAAATTGTTTTGAATTCTTTTTAAATACATTTTGTAAATAATTTGAAAATAAGTTTTGTAATATATTTTCAAATACATTTCTTTATTAATTTTTAAATAAACTTTGCAACTGATTTTGAAATATGTCAGAACTATATTTTTAAATAAATTTTGTACCTTATTAATTTTGAATTACATTTGGTAACTTATTTTGAAATACATTTTTAATGTACATATATATTTAAATACTTAAAAAATTATTTCGAAATACACCTCAAACGCATTTCGTAATTTCAAATGCATATTTCAAGACGATTGAAACAAATGCATTTCAATCGTAGCTTTTGTTATATTTAATATTGAGAAATTCGTTTGAAATGCATTTCCAGATAGATTTAAAATAATTGTTTTCAAATGAAATTTAAATCTTTTTAATTGTATTTTTATTTGTTTTTCGAATGCATTTTAAAATACATTTGTATTTCTTTTCAGACGCTTTTTAAAATTACAAATATATTTTATATCATATATATAAAAAGCATTTTAAATGGTTTTTTTTGTTTATTTTTTCATGAAACGCACTTTAAAATTCTTTTTAAATGAAATTCAAATTGTTTTATCAAAGAATCTTAAATTTGTTTTAATGCATTTTAATTACTTTTCAAATGCATGTCGAAATACATTTGCAGTTATTTTCAGATGCATTTTTCATATTTCTAATAATGTAAAATACATCTTAAAATAAATCGGAAATGCATTTCAAAATCCATTTCAAATAAAATTCTCTTTAACACGAAGGCATTTAACAATTCCACTTGTATCTCATGAATTGTATATAACTTAAAACGTAACGTATTTTGATTTCACATTGTTCTTTTCCAGGTAAAAATGTCTTAATTTTCAAACCAAGTAAAAGAAGAAATCGTTGAAATCAGGTTATTAAGCAGCCTCAAACGAAATTGGAAGTACGTTTTTTATTTCCGGTCTTAAAATCTCCTCCTGGATCGGTTAAAACTCGTGAATAATATATATTTTGAATTGAATTTGCTGAGCGCCGAAGCGGCTAAACAACGACAAAACGCAACGTTTTGCGATGGGTCATCGATTATTTGGCAGTCTAGCAAAAGTGCGCTGCATCCGAGCCTCAAAGCCCAAAAATTTAATGTTTTTCCTTTGCAAAATTGAAATTTGAAGACTACCAAATCGAATTAAAATTGCAGTTTTTGGGCCCATTTCTGGCAGGCGTAAATCTTCTGGGTCTGCTCCATTTACTAAAAATGACTGAGGGAAAAACCGTAAATAAGTCATTGCTCGAAATGGGTCAAGAATATAAATCCTCCAGAAAACTAGGCTTCTTTTCAACCTTCCATGAAAAACTAATCTTTGATTGTGCGTATTATGTTGGGGTGGGGAAAACAATACGACTTTCTTTTTCAACTTATACCCTATAACGACTTTCGCCTACTTCAGGAAGGCATTTTTGCCAATATTTGGATACGCAGTAGGGAACAATTCCCCGAAAATTGAACAAAAATTGCCTACGGCGGAGTTAATGGCTTTATTTCTTACTCAGATCAAAAACACATCCTCGTAAATGCATTTGCAGAAGTGAAGTTTCTTTAAAAAATGTCTTAGAAAAATAGAATTTGTATAAAATTTAGCTTAATGCATTTTAAAATTTGTATAGATTGTAAAAAATGTCTTAGAAAAATAGTATTTGTATAAAATATAGTTTACTGAATTTTGAAATATATAGATTGTAATCTGATCTAAAAAATACTTTAAAATGTTAGATCAGATAGAGAAATTTTTTTAAAAAAAACTATGCATTTGGAAAATAGAACTTAAAAGTTTAAAACATATTTGAATGCATTTTCAAATATGTATAGATTGCAATCTGATATAAATTAATACTTTAAAATGCATTTGAATAAAATAAATTTTCTATAAAAAAGTCATGTATAAGGAAAATTGTAATTGTAGGTTTAAAACTACACAAAACTGGACCAGTTTTGTTTTTTGACCACTTGAAGTAACATATTTATTATTTGTAGGTTTAAAACATATTTGAATGTGTTATAAAATACATGTACATGTGAAAACAACACATGTATATTTTATAATATATGTAGAATTTCATTTAATTACTAAATGAAAAAACATGATATAATATTGTTACTGCATATTTTTCTTTATTGCAAAGTTTGTAATAAAATTATGTGCCAAATACAGTACATGTACAGTACCTTTAATTTTTTTTAATAAAATTTAACACGGGGTGTTTTTCAGATATGAGCATGCAATTAAAAATTTATAAAACAAATATTTCAAATTTTAAAATTGATTTTAAAAATTGCATTTTACCAATTTGAAATTGACCGGAAGAATTAAAAAGAAATGCAAAAGAAATGAAAAATGCATTGTACATTCATTTCAACATTTTTTAATTCAAAAATCCAAAATGAATCGCAAATGCATTTTACCAAATTTGGAATGCAATGGAGGTTTTAGACAAAAATACATTTCATAAATTAAAAACTCACAAGAAGAATTGAAAAGTAATGCCAAATGCATCGTTCATGCATTTCTCTAATTCAGATATGCACGTAAGGAAATAAAAAATCAATTTTCTCACTGCTTCCCTTATCTTCAAGCGCTTACCTAATTTGTATTTTTACAAATTGTTTTTGATCTCGCGCATTTATCCTAACAACTCCAGAGAGAAACACTAAAAATAATTGTTTTTTTTTAAACAAAAATAGAAATGCTGGAAGAATTACACAAGACTGAGCATCTACTGCAACCTTAATTAGGTTCATCTTTTTTTCAAGATGCGTGAATTTTACTTAGAAATCTCACATCGAGCTTAAAACTGCGAGGCTGCGTTTAAGCTTTTGCATGCATGCCAGGGTGTAAAAAAATCGATATTTTAGCATCGTCATCATCGTGATAATAACAATAATAATCAGCATCATGTAGCGCGAGTGAAAAATGTCGAGGGGTATTTCCCCCCCTCAGAAATGTTTGTCTATCTAGACTCGTAAGAGATCCTACAGACTCTGACAAAAGCTGGTGATATTCAAGTATGAAAAACGAAACGCAGTGTGTGTATACGAAAAAATCTCACTGTTTTGACTCCCTTGTATTTTTGGCCAAATTTATGGCGCGAAGTATATTACCGTAGCGGGGGTTATTTTTATGGACAAAAAGCACGCCTCGTTATCTTCTCTAGGCCCCACTCTTTCAACCATTGTCTGCGAGTTAGAGTAAAGATTTTTTGCAGAAAAGGTAAGAATAGGATATGAAAAAGAGAAAGAGAGGGTATTGATGAATGACTGGAGGTTGCTCCTATGGCGTGTCACAATGACACACTTGGGCGACCAACCATTAGGGGGAGGCCAGAAGGGGGCGCAACGGTGCGGCACGTGACGGTTGACAACTTGTCAACACAACGAGACAAAAATTACTTTTTTAAAAAGGAAGATTAATGAGATGCTTGCCCCTTGAAGGTCGGCAATCATTACGAACCCCGGAGCTATGCGGGGAAGTTGATCAGAAAAAAAAGACCCTTAGGCGACCCACCATTAGATGAGGCCAAAGGGGGCGCAACAGTGAAGCAAGTTACGGTTGACAAACTTGTCAACACAACGAGACGAAAATTAGTTTTTTAAAAAGGAGGATTAATAAGATGCTCATGCCCCTTGAAGGTCGGCAATCATTACTAACTCATGAGCTATGCAGGGAAACTATCGCGTGTACAGGGTGATGCAAAGTTCAAAGTTCGGAAGTAAAGCAGAAAAAAATGTGACGTGACCTTACCTTGTGCAGCAAGTAAATGTTGTCAGTTTCTGTGGATGATACTATTCTACAAGATGAGCCCGGCGTCGATGGTCGAGTGGGTTACGGCGCTTGCCTCTCGATCCTAACTTGTGGGGTTCGTTCCCCGGTCGGGTTCGGTGTAGATTTTCCGGATGTGGAGAATTCTCGACGTGGTGGCTCCTTCAGATGAAAGTTTAAACAGAGTTCCAGATTAGATCCCGTTTGATCTGTGCAAGTTAAAGATCCCTCTTAGGGGGTGAAAGTCCTCCTTCGTAAACAAAATTCCCAGGTAGGTGATGCTGGCACATCCCCTGGCGATGGTGTTTAGCCCTCGAGTGCAGAAATAGGCCAACTTTAAAAATCCACAAACGAACAAGAAGAGCTGAATAATAATTGAATTTGGTGTACTTTGTTGTCGATGAGGCCAAATGATGAACAACATGTCTGAAAAAAAATAACGATTAATAATTAATAAAAAAATTAATCAATTTTAAAAAAAAGCATTCTTGATTACTAATTAATAAATATGTTTCAATTTAATGTATAACACACAATCAAATGTACGTTAAATTAAGCACAATTAAAGATATTTCAAATCTTCATTGCATCGTTTCGAATGAGCTACAGCATATAGTTTTTATTTTAAAAAACCATTTTTGAAATTGCATTTTTAACAATATTTTTTACCGGAGGCTGGACAAAACGCTAATATACCTGAACCCTCAACGTACAAATTTTAAATTACATTTCAATTTATGTTAAACAAATACATTTCTAAAATTGCATTTCTAAAAATGCATTTCTTAAAAACGCATTTCTAAAATTGCATTTCTTAGAAACGCATTTCTAAAAATTGCATTTTTTAGAAAATCCTTTCTGAAAATGCATTTCTTTGAAACGAATTTCTGAAAATGCATTGCTTATAAACGCACTTTTAAGCATGGATTTCTGAAAAAGTATTTCTTAGAAACGCAATTTTGAACTTCTAAACCTGTATTACTCAGAAACATATTTATGAAAATTAATTTCTCAGAAATGCATTTATGAAAATATATTCCTAAGAAATGCTTTTGTAAGAAACGCATGTCTGAAAATGAAATTCTTAGAAATGCCTTTTTAAGTACAGGCATTACGTATTTCAGTAAGCATATATCCTATAATATAAAAATATTTAAAGTTTCCATCAAAAGCATCCAGTAAAAACATCTGACCCTCTTGCATCATCCAATATTTAAATGAGAAAAAAAACATGAATGCTTTGTTGACGCCATTCTCAAAATCCCAAAATTGTTTTCAAATCCCTTCACTTTTAGGGCTGGTGTATTATATATATACCGTGTATATTTTCAGGGGTTGAACCGTTGCAGCGTGAATTTAATATATATTTTTATTATTTTTGTATGCGAGGAAAATAATGCAGGACTATTTTTTCTCACTGTCATATTTCTCATCTCCCCTCGGCCTCCTCCTCTTTATATATTTTTATGAAAAAAGGCAATTTTCCGCTCGGTCGTTGATGTTTTTCAACTGCCCATCATCGTCACATTTTTCAATGCTTAAACTCGTTTTCCCCTCACCCAGTTCATGTTCAGTTTATGGGAAAAAATGATCGTGGATTGAACCCATAGCGCCATGGACGATAAAAATGACCAGATGACATCTCGTCTCCAAAACGCCTCAATCTGGACAATAAAGAAACTGGAAAAAAAATGGGAGAGAAGCAATTTTTTCCAGTTGAATTTGTCCACATGTCTTCAATTTGTGTTCAATTCGCGCTATGATGTTCAAAATTGAGACCTTGGCCATTGTTAGTCATGCCAAAAAGTGAATGGGAAAGAGACGAGGACTAAGGTCGCTTTTGAAACACTACAAAAATGGACGGTAAAAGAAACAAACCAACAGGAAGGAACAACTATTACATTTTTTGGTTCAGTTTCTTGTCGAATTGTTACGAGCTTTTCAATATCTTATTCATTGTTAACACGTAATGATTGCTTGTAAATGAAGTCACTTTGAGGATTATTATGAATTTTTGAGCAAACGCACGCCATTATTTTTGAAATGCATGCATGGTTCCCACACTTACTGCAAATCAAAATCCCCCGGACCTTTCCAGGTTTCCCAGAGTCAATATTGCATTTTCCCATGACCAGTTTTTAGACAATCAAAATCATTAAACTAAACTAACCTACCATCATTAAGAATTTTTAGCTCAACAATTTCCATATCAATGGCACGAAATTTCTTGGCTGCATCATTCAATAACTTTCGTTTTTTTGGGTGGCTAAGATTTCTTGTGTTAAAAGTAAAAGGCCTGGCTGGGTAAAAAATCCATTGACTTTTCACACAACTTCCTAAAATCCCCTGACAATCCCAGGTTTCCCCTGACCAAAAAAAATCCCCTGACAATCTTAGGTTTCTCAGGTTTCCCAGAAATGTGGGAACCCTGTGCATGATAAAGTAGTAGTATGGATAGGGTCATTTTTGGAACATACAACGTGTTTCAAGATAATATTCATGCCGTGCATGACACAAAATCCACGGCATGCAATATCCCCCCATATTAACTTAATTTAGTTTTTTTGAAAGCCATTGCGAGTAGTAAGCAATTATAAAGCTTTTCTTAAATTGCAGGTTGTTATAAATGCGCTTACATAAATAATAAAAGCTGTATTCCCAATTAACCAATTAACCTTCTGGACAGTCAATCTATTGGCAGTTTTAAGACAATTGCTTCACAGCATTCCCTGGTGAAGAAAAACCATACAATACATTTTTTGTATTGATCTTATTGGTTTTTATAGGTTTTATATGTTTTGCATTGATATGTATTGCATATACTGCATTTGTCATGACTGGATCATAAAAGCCAATAAAAGAAGCATCAACCAATACATTGAGACAACAAAACAACAATTTAAACAAAATTGAATTTCTATTGAATTTCCATTGAATGGATATTTTCGGCCTTTGAATCAACTGAGACTTTGAATTTTAAGTAATTTTTCGATAAAAATCAGTCGTCTACAACTTTTAATTTGAAAACAACGATGCGCCAATTGCAATTTTTCTTAGGACCCAAGATTGTTTTGTAGCACTCAACTCTGAAGAATTTCCTAAATTTTTTATTAAGTTGTAAACAGACTTGTTTGCCTTTTGAATCACCTGAGACTTTAAATTTCAAGTAATATTTCGATACAAATCACTCGTCTACAACTTTTAATATAGAATCAACGATGCGCCAGTTGCAATTTTTCTTAAGACAAGATTGTTTTGTAGCACTCAACTCTGAAGAATTTCCTCCTACATTTTTCATTGACATGTAAACAGACTTTTCGGCCCTTGAATCACCTGAGACTTTGAATTTTAACTAATATTTCGATACAAATCACTCGTCTACAACTTTAAATATGGAAACAACGATGCGCTAAATGCAACTTTCCTTAGGACTCAAGATTGTTTTTGTTTTTTAGGACTCAACTCTGAAGAATTTTATACATTTCTTATTGAGATAGATGTAAACAGACTTTTCGGCCTTTGAATCACCTGAGACTTTGAATTCTAAGTAATATTTCGATACAAATCACTCGTCTACAACTTTTAATTTGAAAACAACGATGCGCCAGTTCGAACTTTTCTTAACTCTGAAGAATTTCCCACATTTCTTATTAAGTTGTAAACAGACTTTTTTGTCTTTTGAATCACCTGAGACTTTGAATTTCAAGTAATATTTCGATACAAATCACTCGTCTACAACTTTTAATTTGGAAATAACGATGCGCCAGTGGCAACTTCTTTTAGGACTTAACTCTGAAGAATTTCAAACATTTCTTATTGAGCTGTAAAGTGACGAGTGATTTGTATCGAATTATTATTTAAAATTCAAAGTCTTAATTGATTCAAAGGCCGAAAAGTCTATTTACATTTTAATAAGAAATGTAGGAAATTCTTTAGAGTTGAGTCCTAAAAAAAGGAGCAACTGGCGCATTATGTTTCCAAATTTAATTTAAGATAATGCATGCCGTAGATGGTGTGTCATGCACGGCATGAATATTTTCTGTAAACACAGGGACATGTTACAGAAATGACATTATCCATACTACTTAAAAGTTGATTGGTGTATTTCACAAATTAGTTTATCAGATAATTTAATTCCGCAAACTACTTAGAAATAAATATGTAAAGTAAATAATTGTTAAACAACTTGTATAATTTATGAAAACTTTTTGTAAAATACGTTTTACAGAATAACTAAAATATTTAAAAAGATAATGAATTTGCAATATTTCCAAAACTAATAGTTCCATTTTTTTTAAATAATTATAAAATGCTTAAGAAATAGTAAGTATTACATATTTTAACAATAATAATGATTTAGTATTTCGAAAATAATTACTATAAAATATTTTCGAAAATAATAATGATGCAATATTTTAAAATTAATAATGATGGAATATTTCAAAAAATATCAATGATGACATTTTTTCAAAAATAATAAATTATAAAAAATTTAAAAAACTAACATTGTTGAAATATTTCGATATAAAATAATAACGAAAAACTAATATAAATTAAAATTGATCAATTAAATTTAACATTTCAACAATATAATAAACGATATGTTTCAAACTTATTAACGTTTTAATTTTCATGGAAATACGAGCGTAGTATTAATATTATATTTAATTAAAAATATTTTAAAAAAATCATCTGAAACTAATACTAAAATACTTCGAAACAAATAGTTAACAAAACAACCACAAATAATAATTAATAGATTTCCCAACCAAATTAGTTTCAAATTTTAAGATTCTTTTTAATAAATTAAAAATATTTAAAAAAATCATCTTAAACTAATCCTAAAACACTTCGTAACAAATAGTTAACAAAACAACCACAAATAATAATTATATAATAGTTTTCCCAACCAAATTAGTTTTAAAATTTTAAGATTTTATTTCATCATGGCTGAATTATTGAATGTGTAATCGGGCACTAATAAGATAAGCGTAATCCAGGACTCAATGAGGCCACCAGAAGTAAAGGTCAAGTTGATTTATCCGGGAATAAATTTCAAGAAAACCTCAGTACAATTTGCTCCCCTTTTTGTCGCATTTCCATAAATCGTTGAAATGTTGCAGGAATCGAGGTGAAAGGGTAAATAGAGAAGACGTTTTACACGCTCTCTTCAACACGTTGCTCAATAGTTTACTTGGTGTTTGGATAAGAGAAAAACATAAGAAAGCTTTTAGGATTTTCCTCTAAAGCCTCGTACACCCAAAATGTATGCAGATTAAAAAGACATTACGTTAGCATGGGGATAAAACATTTCCAGAGAAACTGGCAACTAGACGAACTTGTTGTCATCCACAAATATATTTATTTCTTCTTCAGACAGTTTCTAATAACATCTTCCATCATATTTTTGGGAGAAACACAAGATGATCTTCTTAGGATAAACACGAGACGCGTCTCTCGTCTTAAAATAATCAAAATATATCGCTCGAATAAACGTAAAATTAAGACTTTTAACTCAAGTATAAGAATATAAGGAATAAGATATGCGCACAATTTCAGCTATACGTGAAAATGGAGTTGTTGGAAAGATTATGTTAAATCTTGCTTAAGAAACTTAAACCGATTTTATGATATTCCGCATTTTCAGGAAAAAAAAATATATCAAGATTATCGGAGTAAGAAAATACGCAAAATAAAAGAAAATATATAATTACGTTACGTTATATAAGTAAAATTCACTATACGAAAAAAACAGTAATAGAAAATGTCCACAGAAAAAAAGATTTTCAGAATTTCTTAAAGAAAGTTGCTTATATTTTTGAATAATCATTCAAAATTTTGTGCATGCATATAAAAAATATTCAAGAATTTCATAAATTGAATAAAGAAATACCGCATTTATGGCAACTCAAATCTAAATAAAAATACCTCGTGGTACATCTATACATTGATATACAATTGTATAACAAGAGATGTACATGTACTGTATGTATACAATTGTATATGAATGTGTGTGGCTTATAGTAACTGCGATATAATCAAGGTTGTTTGTATACTACAAACGAAATGTAGGCGATTTTAAATGTTATTGACAAAATATATTATGAAATACAGTAAAACCTTGAAAAGTGAACACCTTTGAATCGTGACCACCTGTTTATGTTGACCACTTTTTAGTGTTTTGTTTTTTCTAGTGTACACTTCCTGCATAAAAATTCTTTGTATAGTGACCAGTGACCAGTGACCACCTGTCTATTGTGTACAGTGACCAGTGCGTTTTCGTTTCTGCAATTTTTACATTGCCAATGTACTTTGTGAGACGGCCTTCAGCCAAGGCCTCCCACATTCCCGCCTGCCACACGCAGGTAAATACTTGACCTTTGGGTCGCCATGGGAGCCTGATCAACTCCCTGCTGCGACCAGGTCGTGACCTTCAAG
>JAQGBX010000101.1:0-49056 GCA_034698745.1 Megaphyllum sjaelandicum
CTGATTTAAATTGAATGATGATCCCCTCTGCCACATGGTACTATGTACTGACTGCAGAGTAAAGAATAGAATAGAATCAACAAACAGCACGATGGGACAGGAAAGCTTGAGGGATTTGACAGAAAATCTCTAGGAAAATAATCAAATGCTTATTCGAGCGTTTAAGAACTAGGTTATCAGTTAGCAGAGTCAGTGGATCGAGACACGGGCGTGAGCTTTTCATTAATCCCTACCAAACTTAGTCAATAATTAATGAACAGGAAAACTGACTGGAAATTCAACTTGTTAATGTTGCAGACCTTGGTAGTGCAGGTTGGTTATATGCAAATTTCGAGATCAAGATATCAAACGGGAAATAGGGGTAGTGGACATGAGGGTCAGGTGGAAGGTGTTGATTGTCCATTAAAGAAAATTTGATTTCCAACTAGATTAATTTTGACGCCTTTTTATAGTTAAAAAGTTTGAGCGAAATCTAATCAGTTGGTGCAATTTGGTGACCTTGATTTTGTCCTCCAATCTAATATTTAGCCGTTTATATTTTTTAAAAAAAGTCATCATGTAGAGTTGCAGTAGTATCGTCATGGTAATACCACATCTGTGCATGAGAACGAAAAATACATTGTACTGTAATGTCGTGTTCATCGGAGCATGACATGCCGAACATGCAATTATTGGGATGATCGCAAGCTATACCTGCAGTAGGAGCTATGATTGATAGACTGAATTGATATTTTTTTATATTTTGGATTTAAAAACAACGGTTGTTCGACAGGAGATGCCCAATTATCAGTATTGGCATAAAACAACATTTAAGCTCTTATTTTTTTGTTTAAATCCATTCTTATTTCGTGCTGCTATCATATCTTATTCCCCCTCGCTTGTTTTCCCTTTCTCCTCTCCAACAGTTTACAATAATTATTTGAAACTTCCTGTGAGAAATGAACCGTCAGGTCTTATTTCCCACAAGGTGCAATTGAGTTCTTTGAAGGAGGTTAAATCCAGGTGAGCGCAAACTTCCTTTATACCAACCGATTAAATAGGCCTATCGCGTAAAGGTGCAAATTGGGTTTGTAAACTGAGAACAGTCGTCATCGACTCTAGCATGTAAAACCAGCAAATCCAGTACACACGCAAATGTGTTGCATCAAAATGACTTCATGCTTAGAATTGCAGCTGGAGATCTATTGTAAAGTCTGTAATCATACTCACTTAGTCTGATACGTGTACAATGTACTGGATTCTGCTGTTCAGGTACATATGACAACTGGAGAATTTCTTGTTACATTTTGGGACATGCACGTGTGACTGTGCGAGTAGAGAAATAGAACTACATTTTTAAGAAAATACTTATGAACTTATGAAAAAACATTTCAGATTTCTATAGGAAAAAAACTGATTGCAAATCCATGTGTCTAATACCGGGAAACAAGAGGCCGTTATTTAGGGTTAGGTACATAACGTATAGTTTGACGAAACAAAGAAAATAACAGATACCGAATAACCAATGCCACTCTTTTTTTCTTCCATGAAGATTTCTGGAATGTTTCTATGGCCACTATAAAATGAGAAAGAATTCTCCGTAATTACAGAGCAAAGAAAGACAAAATGTAATATGGTGAGCCCTTGGGCACCGTTTAGGATCTCCTTTACAGATGCACACGCAAGATTATATATGGAGTGCTAAACGCACTTTTATTTTTGTTAAGCAAAATGGCCGTTGGCTATTCAGTTTTGGCAATCGCAAATTTGTTTGGAAGCAATGGCGCCTGTATAGCCATTGAACTGCCCACACGGCCACACCATGCCTTTGGCATGTCGTCTGCCAAGATAGTCTTTTAATGTAAGACCATGCAGCCTCAGGGTACGTTCACTACAAACTTTAAAGTCAGCTTTTTAAGGTGACTTTAAAGTGTGTAGTGAACGTACTCTCAGAAATACGAAAAGAAAAAGTAGAGTAATTTACTAGATTTCGAAAAGCTCGCCATGCAGCGAATTAAGGAACTGGGCAGCTGGGCTTGTAGGCTTGCGATAATTTGTTGAAAAACTGAACCAAATGTCGAAAATTACACTTGTTTAGTACGTGCTATCATATGCTGCTGGAAGCGGCCATTTTGAAAGAGAAAATGAGGCCAATTGAAGGTGGTTAAAGGATGTTCCTCGTTACATAAAAACATGTTTGTCTAATAACGAACAATTACGTAAACTTTACACCCACCCTCGCATTATTATTATTTTTAGAAAAAAAAAATCCCGCTTTTCATTTTCGTTTGAATTGTTTGAGGTGACGAAGGGGTCAAGACGCCACTTTCTCAAGTCTGAAAAAAAATGGCCTAGCATTCTGCGTTTTAATATAAACATTGAAGCCGCTTATCTTATTAAGGGTAATGGAAACTCGAATTTTCACAAGTTAATTATGGGAGAGAAAAGTACGTGAAACCGTATCATTTTCGCTCCGATGCTGGAGCAATGTCAGAGACACAGAAAATGATAATAGACTGTTTTTTTTTTAACGCTGTTTACCTCGAAGCCGGGTCGTGCACACTTACTAACCTCCTTAAGAAACGTCTATTTAGCACATTTCGGGCGTTTTATTAGCAGATTCAAAAATAGGAAGCGCTTGGACAATGGCAGGGTACCTGCTAAGAGTATAACTTCTCAACTACACGCTTTCGTGTTTTTTTTTCCAATTTTGTGTTCACTTTTTTATGATGTCTATTACTTTTCTAAGAAATCCATCCATCCTTTGTTGCCACCCCCATGACCTGACGTGCAATTTAGCAAAATCATAGCAGAATATGGAACCTTGTGTAGTGGGTGTCAGTAGCCGATTTTCACGCTTTGTGTAACCTTTCTTACAACTTTCTCCAAAAAGCAACCATTTCTTCCCCATTCTCCGTCCATGTGATTACCCCTTTTCATCAGTTTCAATCATTCAGTCCCGCATGCCAACAGAATTCAGAAACTGGATACTTAGGCTAAGTTCGAAGAAATTATTATGAATTCTGCGAAGAACCTTGTAAGCTACCAATTTATACTTGTACATATTTATTTTAAAATTTCACACCGGACGTTTGAAAACAATATATCGGCCGTTGAAAGAGAAAAAAAAACTTCGAAAATGAATACATGTACTGCATAGTACAATGATTAGCAAGTTACCTAGATTTCTCCGAAACATTATGTAAATGTGTGTACTTCAGGTTGCAGGTACGGCACTGTTATCTAATTCAAAAATGGTGCCAAAATTATGATTATAACAGTCATTGGCTATCAACTAGATATTTAACGTCAGAAAATAAATTAAAAAACGCATAAGTCAGATAATAGAAAAAAATTAAAAGCGTATATACAGTACATGTACCTATGATGCCGATGGTCTTGAGATGGGGGGAGGAGGTTCCGTAGACACGTGCAAAAGTTATTTTAAAATTGCTTGGTCATTCCGTTATTGAAGTTTTTAGATGAAAGCTTGCTAGGGAGGAGAATGCTTTTCATACCCGGGTTTGCTTTATACTTTTTTTTTAAAATGCTTTAAGCATTCGATTTTGGGATCTTAATAATTTTCAGTATAATCAGTTTCAATGTAGAAGAATACGAAATAATACATGTATATACTGTATCTCCTGATACCTCTTGCATAATTTAGGAATTTTGCCCAAAATGTGCATTGAATAGCAGACTTCACGCTATTTTGTACATCTGGTACGGCTCTTATTTTCTTGTTGCACGAAACTAGAGCTAAGTTTAATTTCATGCATTTTAGTTATTATCAAGATTTGATTGCTGGTTCCCATCTAATCAGTACATGTAATTGTATGACTTTTGATAAACTTCACACCTGTTAGTTTTTTTATTATTAAAAGCTACGAGATTTGACCGGAATGTACATTTATGGTGAAATGAAAAAGTTTAAATTACGTAAGATTATCATCCTAATCATCTCAACTAACTGTAAAAATTAACTTTGTGCTTAATTTGAAGATTCTTATACTGTAATTAAGTATCTTCATGTTTGGAACGATACAATGAATTAAATTCTATTAATTCTGTTGGATTGATAATTTTGTCTTTCGTAACAACTTCTGACATCGAATGTGTTAATAAAATATTGATAAGTGCATTTTAAAATGTTTTAGTATTCAGAGAAAATATGCCATATACATTAAAATTATGTAGGATAATTGATATGTGCTGTACATTACAATTAAATCTACAACTTTAGACGATTTATATAATTCAACGTTGTTTTTGCGTTGTTTCGTTTCAATACTGGCCAATAACCAAGGAAAATTAAAAAAAATTGTTAGCCTTTCGACATCCCCCCCCCCTCATCCTCCTCCGATAGGCTATAAAATGGATATCATAATGATGAAGTGGATGCGCATAATATTAAGGGTTCGATATCAAGTTCGTATCTTGTTAAGAATATAAATTCTTGAAGAGGCAAATGAAAGGGGGAGCAGCCTGCATCGGTGCCCTCTTCTTTGGCCTCGAAGTATGCTGGCTATTAATATTAACTTATTTTTTATCTCTTGAATTAACCTAGGGGCTCGAACGTTTGGTACGCTCTTTAAAAATTTCTGCCCATATTTTGTTTACGAGGAATGTATATGCGTTACAAATACCTGTCGATTTCCTTTGAATATAAAGCAATTTATGTTGGGGAAAAGGCATTGAAAAGGCTCCCATAGTCATAAATTGAAATTTTTAAAAATTCCATTGTACAGATTGATTAGTTTTGGAAGACGATCAACGTCGCAATCACGTTTTGGTAAAATATCTTCATGCTGCATTAATGTTAGTAAAGTATCTGAGCATACCGTAACTTTAATTATACAATAACATCTATTCGTCTAAAGATCCACCTTTGCATTCAGAAAACCTAAATGCATGTTTTGCAGTTTCCAGACATTTTAACATCATCCGTTGTAAACACATTTTAATAATATCATTTATGGAAGCATTTGCTTCAAATGCATGCAAGTGCTGTTTACATCATATGAAAACGAGAAGTTGACACAAATTTAAATGATCGAAACCGCATTTTATCGCTGTTTTGGTTGTTGCACCAAGTTGCATGCCTGTGCAGGTAAATCTGATTAACGTTTAGCTTTTTGGGATTTAAATGCATTGCGTTTAAATTGAATTGTGATAAACTCGCAGTCTCGCAATCATGCCGTGCATCATATAGAGATAGCCCGTTCTCACAGGTAGGCTACGAAGGCTCACCGCATGCATGAAATTGCAGAGGGATTTAATTCGGATTTAAAATCACGCCAATTCTCACAAAACGAGGCTTGTGTACGATGTACCTGCGCAATTACAAGGGCTAATTCTGGCAGTTGGCCCACGGCTAGTTGCAAGTATATTCGAAACTACTCCTAAGGGTTGATTTGCGATGTTTTTGGACGCGGCTTTTTTCTCAGGTTCAGTTAGCACGCAACAGTTAGATTTCCATAAAAGATTAACTACGAGAGGGTTCTGTCTGCACTGGCTCATCCCAACAACGGAAACACCAATTACACCCGGCTTGCACAATGCGTGTCGCCTTTTATAACACAATGAAGAAAAGGTGTTGTAGCGAGGTGGATCCTTGGACAGAAGAACCTGAACCCGCAAATGGTACAACTAAAGCATTTAATATATGACATTTCATGATGTTTTATGCAATGATGTCTTGTTTTACACTCATCAAATTTATCAATACAAACTAAGCCATCGTCTTCAATTTGAAATCAGATTATCGGAGCCTCTTCTTCTAAAAATTAGATTTATCTCAAATATATTCATGTATTTTTAATCTTTGCTTCAATATTCTAATGCATTGTTACTGATGCGAAATTGGAAACGTCACCTTCTCTAATCATTTACAACTTTTTACACTCCTCGTGTCAGCCATATTTAATTATTCTATTCACTTAAATAGAACCAACACATCAGAAATTAATGAAGAGCTTTCAAACAGTCGTAACTTGAGAGTAATTATAAAGATGGCGAGACGTTCGAGTTGCACGTAGATACGAAATGGGGGAATTCCGAGCGACTAGCTAATATTTTCTTAAATGGCGATGGTACGGAAACAATACTTTTCCACTCCCAGCCATTTGCGAAATACAGTACGTGTGTATTCCACGCTGCCAGTATCTATAGATCTTCAGAAAACAATGCTTCCTTATTGTCTCCTGTGTCTATGAGTCTTCTTGCATCCAGCATTTGGGAGGGTAAGGTCAAGGCAAAGAAATATTTTATTCAGAAATGCCGTAATACGAGGTTGGCAGTTTAAATTGCTGGTTTTCTTCTTATGTACATGTACCATGGACGAAGTTCCGAATAATGCACATGTATGTCCATTTTGGGTAATTGAAAATATGGAATTCTGAGTTGACGTAAGTCAGGTGGTTAGTCGCACCTAACTAATCCTTGTATAACAAAAAAAAAGAAAGATATGCGAGATATCGAGTTGAGGTTCAATAAATACCAAGACTATACCATGTAGATTAATGCACTCAACTCTAAAAAAAATTGTAGATGATTAACTGACTTATCTTTCATACCGCCTTATTATTTAACAAGGTGTTTGCAAAATAGCTATTCACCGACGAATGACGTCATAGTCAGTGTTGTTCAGAAACAATTTTACCTTAAAACAGGTTGTCGTTAATTTTAATTGCGACAATTTCAATCTAAGGGCATGGGGTTTTTTTTTGTTCATTAAAATTAATTAGGATTGAGTAAATTACCATGTTATGCAGGGTCCTAAAGAATATTAAAAGCATTGATTTATAGAAACAAGTTTTCCGAAATAATTATTAAAGGTAATTATTTCTAACTTATGAAATATACAAGAACAATTTTGCAACAAAGTACATGTATTACCAAATGTCCAAACTCAGTTTTTTTTATTGATTCTGACATTCACTGTATAATGACGTTGATAACTTGATAAAAATACCTTAATATATTCCACGAATTGACAATTCAGTTAGCTAATGCAAGATAATTTTATCAGCTACAGTACGTATTTTGAGAGCTTGGCCCAGATGCTGATAAAATAGTGTTTTAAAGTTGTTAGGGTGTTATTTGAATTTCATGGTTTTTATTTCAAAAGACTGGTCTGGTTGTTTGTGATACGCTAATGAAGCTGATACCAAGTGATTATTGTCGTGCATTTCTCTTATGTTATGTTTCACTTAGACGTTCACGAGAATTGTCAATGCCGGATTTGATGTATTACTACAATTCACGAAATTCTCCGTCACAGTGAATGTTCCACTCAAAGGGAAACCAAGCTCATTTGTGACCATTTATATGTACACGCAATTATAAATCGAACTATGGGGCGGATACACCTTTTAGGCATTTCAACATTTGTAATAGTAAACCGGAATAAAGGTTTTTCAGCTCTATTTTACGATTACAGAAATAGGATCTGACTTTTAAGTTTGTCAATGAATAATCGTTAGTGCGTACCGTCGCCTCGTAATTATGGATCATTATCTGTGCATGCAAATAATGCGATTTCAAGGAAAATATATCGAAATTTCTATGACCAGTATACATGGACATGTATGGAAGCTGAATTTAGGAAATACATTCTGGAATATTTATTAAACCATTAAATTATACCCAGTTATCCAATTAACTATAGAGCATTATTGTTCTTTGTAAAGCAAATTTAATATTTTTCAAAAACTTTTCTGTAACAATATTATTTCAAAGTAACATATATACTGTATGTAATATGTTCGTGGGAATGCGACTTCCTGATTAAAATAATACAGTTAGCGCGCCTTAAATGAATTGAGTTCCCAAATGATGAAATCTTGATATTTGCTTTTATTCTGTGCCCAGAGCTGTAATCTACCTGAACCTCATGACCCCGCTTCGAGGCAATGCAATCATCGAAATACTGCCAATTTAATGGTGACATGTCTTTCAGGTGCCTAGCAGACAACATTGCCGCTTCACATAGGGGGAACCACCTTTCCCCCCTTTTGATTTTAACAGAAAAATCACAGTTCGACATAATCAGCATTGAATATTTCGTGCACGTAACTGCCAAAAGTTCATCGTCAGTTGGGTCGATTGTTTTGGCGAGGGACGACCAATGAGTGGCTCGTCCAGTAATCATGTCTTGCACTCGAATAAAAAAAATGGCGCTTCAAGCACCTTCCAAAATAATAAATGCGTTGGACATGTGCCAATGTGAGCAGAAAACCAGAATCTGGGCAGCACTAGCCCGCGGGGTAAACTTGGCAAGTTTAAGGTGGGTCTTTCACCTCGGCAAAAGTTGAAGAGGTGGCGCTGCGCTGGCCTATGGGTACTTTCACTGCGTGGCCACCTCAACAACGAATTATAGGGAAAAGCAGCACGCGCCTGAAACTCAAACATGGAAATGATGAGGGGGGAGGGGTGTATGTGTACATATGCCGTTCGGGTAAACAACTCCCTATCGCGTATTGTCACCCGTTGTTGCTGATTTGCATGATTACATCTTAAGTCTTTGCCAGCACCAGCTCTCATTTTTTGAATCCCAACAACTAATTTTGGTTCGCTAATTTCAATAATGGTACGAGCGTAGTGGGAGTTGGTTTCTGCTGGCACACCATGCATGAGAAACTGTCCAGCTTAACAAGTTAACGTTCAGTAGAACCTCTCTTATATGAACTAATTGGGACCAGAGGTGGTTCATATAATCAAAAGTTCATATATCGAAAAATCGAGAAGTATGAATGTGTTATCATACCAGTCTACAAAAACATCACGGTTCATCCATGCGCTAGGTTGGTTTTTGTAAACAAGAGGTATTTTTGCGTTTTTGAATTAATTTTTAATTAATTTTCCCAACCGGTTGAGGCCGGCGCCAGCCAAAAAACGCACTGTATGGTGGACAGGAGCCAAGTGCTGATAAGAGAGGTTCTACTGTATTTGCAAAACATTTCCCCTAACATTTCGCGCCTCAATGCGCTTTAATTAAATCGCAATGCGTTACATTAAACGACCGTATAGGTGCAATATTTTTGCATCTGAATAACGAGAGAAAAATCGCACGTTTGAAAACGAAATTATCTTCTGTATATACATTATAGCTATAGTATGAAATATTTTCTGTGTAAAATAAGAATCTTAATCTTGGCAAAGCATTTTGAGCAAGTATTAAAAAATTTTCTCGCAGATTTCTAAGTAACTGCGTCGGTCATTGTTAATTTTTTCAAGGTTTTTATCTTCCCTCTTTCTCCGAAATGATGAGTTAATAAAATTGCCAGATTTGAACTTCATTTCCCAGCATTGGTTCGACAGTTTTTTTTTTCTGGAAATCGGTGCTCTCCTAACACGTTGATCTTGTCCTCTGTTACATTAACATTAGATAAAGCATTTCAATGGTCTTCAGCGTGAAATCAAAACATTTAGGTGGTGGTTTTTTCCTCAAATCCGAATAATGTGGCTATAGATAGCATTAGCATTGTTCAGTTGGCATTTGCGAATGGCTGGCACTGCAAGTGCTGAGTAATAGAGGATAGGTCAACGTGATGTTGCGACTTGCGAGCATCATTGCTTGTCTTGTTGTCTAGCAAAAAGGTCAGGTTAAAGTCGGCCATCTTGAACTTTGCGAGGCTACGAGGAAGTCACCGGTCGCGAATTTTGAATTTGCTGACTGTATAGGTGCTGCCATAATTTGGTCGTTCATCGATGATTATGAACCGCTACCAGCGTTTTTGCGCTGTTTCTAATTGCGCCGTTAACTAGCACGTGGTGTATTTCAAAATGACCTGGCAGAACCCGGCACTAACGAGGCTGCCATTCAATTGTTCGTCATATCATCAATAATCAGGTGCTCCAATTAAACACTCCTTGACCCTCCTCCTGTAATCGAAAGCCGTGCTGTCGTTGTGCTCAACTTCTCATGAGCAGCCAAGCGATTTTGGCGGTTGGCGAGCAAGCCAGATTAAACAGGTAACGTGCGCTTAGCTTTTTTTAAAAAAAAAAATGTGACCAGATTAATAGGAGACAAGAAATACGGAAGGTGACATCGCACCACGCCTCACGCCATTGACTGAACTCATCCTCAGCCTTGCAGGAAGAATCTCTCGTCTTAACAAGTTCAGTTTCACTGAAGCTGAAAACTGGTGGAGATAATGAAGCTCAAAATTTGTCTGAAAAAAGTATACTCAAGCACAGACGAATTATTGTAGACCTGGTAATTGTGGGTTTCATTGGATGAGCTCATTCGTTTCAACATTTTTGGCACTTCGACTAAACCGTGCAAATGGTTTGTCTCGCGCTGCTGACACACGGTATCCGTTGAATTGGAATTGAATTTAAATGTCTTAAAATCACTCGTTTTCACGCTTACTCAGTCAGATGAGGTAAAAAGAACAAAACCTTAATAATGAAAGGTGAAAGCAGAAACAATTGTTCTGAACGAAAATGTAAAATACGGCATAAACTTACACAATTCAAATGAAGTACTGTATATAGGCTACATTATATAGCCTCATTTTTCCATTTTTTTCCAATTTGACTTTTATCACTTTTGCAGACTTTTCAAAATGTGGTAATTACCTTCATGTACATATACTGTATGTACATTTTAGACATTTATTATTATGAAGCCTCTGCTCCAGAAACTTGAACTTAAGTTATTATATTCTGATATTCACAAGTATGACCCATTTGACGCTAAATACAACACACAATACATTGTAAATAATAAAATGCACAATTAAATTGCATTATAATGTACAAGTATATGTAGTTATATATCGTGTAATTTGTTTCGACATTTTTACCATTTCTCTTGTCCGCGATGGCTTCGGAATTACACGTTTGTATGTTTGCAAACATTTGGGGTAGCTTTTCAGCTTTGACTGGTCGTAATTAACAATTTTCCTCGTGATTTGTGCTTTTTTTCACGGCCCCCAGCTACGCGGGGACCTAGGCCATGTTCTCAGGCAAAATGTACGCAAATAATGGTTATGAAAAGCAAAATATTTTGGTTTTTTTCCCCTAGCAATTATTGCATAGGCACGGTTGAGACAGCCGTTTGTTGGTGATTTTTTCCTCTGGTGTTCGCCAATCTTTTTTGTTTGTTTCTGGATTCGGCAACACTTTCCACCCTCCGGGTTTGGATTGCTCTAGAAGTCAGCATCCACACAACCACACCCAAACCTATAGTCTTGTTTCGTCGAAGAAAGGAGCATGGTGAATACAGGCGTGAAGGGGTAGTCTTTCAATATGGCCGCCCGGCCTTAAGCTGCATGGTGGTGTGGTGTAAGGTGAGGGGCGACTGATGGCAACGACCGCAATCGCGTCCAACTTCCATCCTTACAAAACGCACAGCAAATTAGTTTTATGGTTTTCAATGTCTCGGAAGCAGTCTTTTATTTCAGGCCGAGGCTGGTGTGCCATTATGAGAATTGTTCTACCAGCATGGTTTATTAGCATTGCTGGTCATTTCCTTTTTGTCATTTGGTGAACTTTTGTTGAGTAAGGATTGCCTACCTGGTGGGTGTTCCCTAGCCTAGGAATTCGGAAGTTGGAGGACCCGTTTTTTGCCGTTTCGTCGAAAATTGCGCAACATTAGCGGTTATAACCAACTTGACGAGCTTAGTTCATGGAGCACTATAATCTCAACGTTTTTGGGCACAGCTTTACTTGTCTGACCTTTCATGTTGCTGTATAAAACTATGTTTATAAATGGAAATGGAAATGATTGCTAAACTGACATTCAGGGCAGTTAACTTGCATCTCAGTGTCGTTCATACGAACAAGCTTTTCGATGTTATCTGATGGAAGCCCGATCGGTTCTTGATGGCCCAGCAAACATTTGTAGGAATTTCGGTAAATTTGTTGCATGAGGAATGAGTGTTGGTTTATTCTCACAGGTAAAGAGCGTTATTTTCTGGAATGCCCTAATTTGTGGCAAAATAGAAAAAATTGAGAATATATAGAACCAGTACAATTGCATCCGTCATGCACTAAGTAATGCTCGATTCGAGTCATATTTCTGTATATGAAACAGTTATGGGAACTAATGTTTGAATAGCTGGTCACTTTATTACGCAGCAGGAAGTGTTTCACGCGTTCATTTCGCCACACCGCGCTACCTAGAGAAATTAAATCGAGCTAGTCATTTAAATGAAACAAAAACACACCGCAGGTAATTGAAATAATGCTCTTCTGGTGGACATTAAATTGGAAAAGAAAACCTAATCGTTATGCGACGCCAGGTCGTATGATTTATGTAGTTTTCGGCTAGTTACTCTCGGGGTCAATGCTTTTATTTCTGCTCACGCTTTCATGTAAAGCATACGATACTCCAGGCCTAACCAATCTTCAGCCACGAAAACGTGTTTTGCAAAATGAAAGAACGAAGATGCTTTTTTAGCCTCGCTTAAGCTCATTTCACAATCAAAAGGATGTTGGTAGATGTCGGATGTAAACGAGGAAATCATCCACGGTTACCTAACCAACCTTAACCAAAGTTAAACGTCGACATAAATCAAGTGCGCTGCACGTTCTGATCGAATGCATTTAATCAAATGCTATATCAACGACCCAACCTGACAACATTGCGAAGTACATTATAATGAATAAAAAGACAATAAAGGGATTGGTAATAAGTTGAATTTTTATTTATCGTTATTAAAACTAGTTATCAGCCGGCTTTTTAAATGCATGCATGTATGTATGCAGGCGAAATGACTTGCCTCTTTGGCATGATATTCCAAACATTAAAGTTTAGTTTTGATTTATAGTTATTTCATGCATGGCTCAGACGGGATAATGCGGGAATATCTTATTAAGCGTCAATTTTGTTATGCAAATTGCCTAGTCGAGCGCCCATTTGTTTGCGTACACTCCCACCTTGGCAAAAAGGCTAATTAAAATGAATTACTCATAACTCAGACTCGTTTCTTGTTTGTATCTTGGTTCCATAAAACCTTGATAGCTCATCGGCATTTTGCTTTTAAACCTATATACTAATAAATGTAAATTCAACGTTCTCAAAAGTCAGCAAATTCAAAACGTTTTTCTTGGATCCTATCATGTTCGTATACAGAGTAAATGTGAAACGTATACATTATCTAACGGCGCGTTTGGTGCATTGCAATGAATTTTTCTTGCGACTGGATCGTGCTTTTGGCAAAATATTAGTTTGGCGTTTTAACTTGGCTTACAACTGGGAATTTCGTACCCAACTTTCTTTTTTATGTACCTTATAACACACGTTATAAATAATTTACATATTTTGCACACAAGCTCTCGGAAACTGCATGATTAGCTGAAAATTACGAATTCATCCATGTATCAGAAATAATTAACTTTCGACGATTTTTGATTACCCATTTTAG
Organism: Megaphyllum sjaelandicum; assembly: GCA_034698745.1. Classification (NCBI taxonomy): domain Eukaryota; kingdom Metazoa; phylum Arthropoda; class Diplopoda; order Julida; family Julidae; genus Megaphyllum; species Megaphyllum sjaelandicum. The sequence goes on from JAQGBX010000101.1 coordinate 13,356, forward strand.
CGTTCTTAAACTTTAAACCTGGAAAAGATATAGGTTTCGCGTGTTAAAATGAGTAATCTTGAAACGAACATGTTTTATAGGTCTGTAAATTGGTATAGGAAAGAAACTATACTGCCGTGACTTGCAAATGTAAAAAGTACTGCAAAGCTCTGCAATTTCCACTTGAATTTTGCTAGGAGTCCATGTTGAAAATGATGTTTAGCTCTTAATGGTGGACTTGAAATGCGTGTCAGACAGCACGCGTGCAATATTCACATAAAACTATAATTCCATGGTCATTTTGTTTTCTTAAAAAACTGGATATCTTGAACTAAAGCTCGAGTCCACTGACCTGGCCATACCGTGTGTACAGGGACGAAATAAATATTAAACTTTTAATTAAATTCTCGGCAAAACCTGTTCCTGTTGGCAAGTTAAGCACACCAGTATGATATAAGAGTCGTGAAAAGTAATTAAGATATTAACAGGTTGGTTTTGGTTCCGGCTTTTGGTGAAATTGATATTGAAATTTGAAATGCGAGCTACTCGCAGTCCTGATCGCCAGTAATAATATCCTCTGACTATTATGCCGGATTAACAATGCACGAATTCGTGAATGTTCGTAAACGTTTTATGAGGCAGTAAAATGTGGGCCTGAACTGTTCAAGCTGTTTGGTGGTCCATCAAGAGTCGAAATTCAGTGGGAATACTAGGGGTCATGTCAAGATGAAGAAATCGTGTTGCTTCTGAATTACCGCAAAATCGCGAGGGTAGAATGCAAAAAAAAAAAAAAAAAATTCAAGCCAAAAAATGGCACAAAAAGAGTGTCGACTCTACTCTTTCAAGCATCAGTTTGAGATGCTTTCTGCTTAATAAGGGCTATAATTACCATAGCGGCTTCTTTCATTGCTTGCCATGTACCTCAATTTGGGGAATTTTAGGCACATCCAACAACCACGACAGGCCGATTCTTTATTATATAAAATGTCCGTCACTTAATCAGGCACCTGCTAGCCTCGTAGTCTCACGAGACATGTTTAACATCTCGTAGAAATAATTCAAATCTTTTAAAAATATAAAAACATATTGAATAAAGAAAGTGTTTTAGCTCCCTATATGTCTTGTAAATAACATACTGTATCTTTTGATGTTTCTTCTATTTGTATATTGTATTTTTACGAGAACATTTTTTTGTTTTTAGACACTCACGAACAAGTTTCCTTGAATGCGTTATTTTGCGCATTTGCATAAAACCATAAAACTCGATAGTTAAAAATGCAAATACGGTGGCTAAAATGCAGCACAATCTTATAACTAGACTTTAGAACTGGTGTAACTACTGTAAGTAAACTGGAGGACACGTTTTTTTAAATACAATGAAACCTGGAAAAGTGACCACCTGTTTATGTTGACACTTTTTAGTGTATTGTTTTTTCTAGTGTACATTTCCTTCATAAAAATTCTCTGTATAGTGACCCATGACCATATGTCTATTGTGTACAGTGACCAGTGTGTGTCGACTTTTTGGCAATTTTTACAAGATGAGTCACGTTACATCTTGCTTTAACCCTTGGATATGATGATTCTGTACTTTTTTGATTTCGTGGCTTTTTACTACGTGTATTACAGTCTACATTTATAAGTGCAGTGTACATGTTCATTATTTTAATTTAATTCAGGCATTCTTTGCATAGTGACCACCAGTGTACAGTGATCAAAATAGCATTTTTTGGTGGTCATTCTTAACAGGTTATACTGAATTTCCAAATCAATAATGTCCGGAAAAAAGAAAGTATGAGAAGTTGGTTTAAAAGTAACGCTACATTGGTAAAAAATGTTTGTTTTCACATTATTCGTAAAATAAGGGCAACTTTGGGAAAATTATACGAATGGTTGCATGGCTGAAACCTGCGAACTCCACTGTACATGCAAATGCGCCTGAAAGGCGATCAGCTATTTGCAGTCGCTTGGCGTTTCGAAGCAACCTTATCCCCTTTGCTAACCTTGAGCACCGCATGCTCCATTTGCGTTGCCTCCAAATTCTCCCATTATGAGGCATTAGAGATATACAGTGCATTCATTTTGTACGGAAAATTATAGTTAGGCTAATACAATACGCATGCGGTATAAAAGCATAGTTCTATACTTCGTTTATGCAGCTGCCTAGTTTATGGTGGTTTAAAAGTAATTTACGAAGACATTTTCATGCAAATGCCCATATATTAGGGTCATAGAGTTGATCAAATTAAGATACAACTGCGTTAGTTTTACACACATCAAGTTGTTATGGCAATTTAGGCGCTGAAAATGGTTACAATGGCGCTCCCGAAGTAAACCAACAATGACGTTTGATAGCGGGGGGGCCGAGGCCTTCAAGCAGAGCTGCAAATTAACCAGTGACGAAATGACCTGTAGAGAACTTCCGAGTGAACAACAAGAATCTCATGTCCGAATGCTGTTAACGAAAGTCTTTGCAACCTAGGGGAGGTTGGATTAATTTGAAGTTCGACAAGTGCCTCTCTAGAGCCCAAATCTATTATCGGAAATAACGAAATATACTGTAAAGCACAAATTACTATTTATCAGAATACCGCATTCTAGGCAAACATAGCCGAGAAAGTAAACGTATCAAAACACTAATGTTAACGATTAATGATAAAATGTTTGAAGGCATAAGGCAGAAGGCATTGATTATTTCTATCAATACTGTATATATTTACAGCGCACATCAAAGTTAAATCCTAAAATTAGGTTTTATATGGAATAATATAGTCTATTATCATAATGTTGTCTATAGCAAATGTTAAGACACGAATGGTGTACATTAACTTTCCGCAGTATTTTTTTAAAAACAAATGTGGCTATACAGTATATATCAATTTTAATGAAATTTGGTAGAGAAATACACGTAAACGTCGTTTTTGATTAAATAAAATTCCATTTTGTGAAATGCATTTTTGCCATCGTTCTGGCAGCGAGCACAGTATACGTAAATATAAGTAGGGACACTCCAATGGCGTTTCCGGTTCCAAAAACACCTAGCGCCATCATGTGTGCGAGGTGATAACTGACCACGCCCTTATTAACCCGTGAAACTAAATCGTCAAAGCTGAACAGGGTAACACCTGTATCTTATTTGCTTCCATGTTAATGATAATTAATGAGCGCGTGCAAAGGCCGCGTGCTTTAGAACCCAGATGAGTGACACGTTGCCTATGATTCGTTTACAAGGCGGAAGGGTGTGGCTTCAGCTTAGTAATCACCTCTCACACATTGCGGCGCGGCGGTTTTTTTTAGACAAAATTAACATTGAGTGACCCTACTTATATTTTCGTAAACTGTGCAGCGAGTGTATGCATCGCTCAAAAAGCGTTTGTATCAATTAAGCATTTTTGACCGACACTGGCTGTCCACTTCTTTGAGCATATTCCACACTTGTCTGATCATTTCTGAACTTTTGAATCCATTCATGGACCGAACGTTTGCACACTACCCGGACTTTAAACAGTTCACACATATGCTTCTGAAATGCCTTCAAAATTTTATAAAAAGCAAAAAACGAAATATGTTCATGAATGATAGAAGGACTTTTTCAACGAATTTTATTAAAAGATATCCATTTTTTTAAATACAGTACAGTATATAAATACACCATGAACAAAAACTATTTCTATCTGCACGTAGATGAATGTACAGTAGTAGCAAGAATCTATGAAAGTGAATTTTGAAAAAAAAAAACTTTCCAGATGATATACATGTAGAATTTCGCATGTCAAACATGAAAAATTATCTTTTTGCGGCGTTAACATTTCCAATATAGTACACACATGATATGATACTCCTATTCTTATGATAAAAAGTCCGTTACTGGTATCAAATGGAAACATCTTACAGTGTGCACACTTAATAATATGAGCAACATTTAAACATGCAACGTGCTCAACAATTTTGACGTAAAGCAACATGTGTATTTGTTTGATTTTGACTGCACAAAAATATGCACGCGTTGGTCTTATTTCGTGGCCATCTTGCTTAACTATGACTTGTATGTGCACCGATGTTTAAGAGCAAATTTATAACATGTTTATAACACTAGTCAGGGTGTTCGTAGGCGTTATTTTTGCAAGGAATTCCATTTTAACTAGTACAAACTACAAATAATGGTCTTGGGGTTTCAATGGCAACACATCCATGGCTTAAAAACACTAATATTTCAAGTCGTTTAGTGCCCGAATTACCGGCGCAGACGCACAACCATTACAAGCTCGCCTTTATAGCTCGAGCAATGCACATTCGCTGGGGTAGAAATGAGATTACATAAATTGAACAAGATCAGTTTCGTTATTTTGATTTTCAGACAAGCAAGCATGGCTCGAGGATGAGAGAAAGGGAGATTATGGGCTTATAAGGAGGATTTGGGCATTACAGTTAGGAAAGTTAAAATTTTCAATTCACTAAAACAAAAGGAGTGCATGGGTCGTTCGGATAATTTACGTTTACGTGAGGAAATGGGGTGCACAACAACAACATCCTGCGCCTCCGCTGCGTACAATCGTTTTCTAGCTCATTTCCATGTCTTCCAAAATTCGGTTTAGCGCATGGCAACACACGTTTTATGGGGATTTGCACCCGGAATCTTATTACGCCGCATCGCAATTGCTTTCCTGACACAATTCCTCCCCGGTTCAAAATTTAAAAAAAATATTCCTCCATTTCTGGAGAATTAATTGATTAAGACGCATACGATGTTGGTGCACACGCATACATACTGCGCTATTTTGTAAAAAAAACTGTATAGCTCTGTTGCACATCCTTGGGCTTGTGTGCAAATATAACATTCATTACTAGCGGAAAAACCCGGCCTTGCCTAGGTGAAAATTGTTGTTTGATTTTCTAACCTCTTTTATGCGATCAGGAGTTAGATTTAGTTGTCCTTGTCTCCAAAAGATGGAGCTAGGTGAGCTGGATACATCCCGGTTGATGGGTTAAGAGTGGTTTGACACTGGTAAATTGAACAGATTTATGGCCTTAAAATTCACCACGGAGTTAACGCAATTGGGGGGGGGGGTGTCATGAGTAGCCAATAATATCAAAGCCAGTCATCCAACCAGCCAGCCAGCCAGTGACAAAAAAAGATGGCGTCGTTTTGTATTTTATATATATATATAGATAGAAATTTCGATATTTACAGGTTGTTCAAAACTTCACCAAAACTAGCAAAGCCATAAGTTGCAACAAACCTTCGTCAAAGCAAACTTTTCTTGCAGTTTAATTTTTGTGCGACAGATCACAGCCTGACCATTATTAATCGACGACATCGTCAAGTAAGCATAATTTTAATGTAGAAAAACAAAATTTCTTTCACTGCCAATACTTTTATTCGCTTAACGTTTCGGCTCAACAGCCTTTTTCAGGAGCTTCATACATGATGCATTAATTAATTACCCTATCCCAATTCAAATACGAAAGAACCTAAACCCAAAAAATCTAATTAAAATATTGTAGAAGATCAATTGACAAACACTAATCAAGTAAATTTAACTGAAAAATAGGCGTGACAAATATGCGACGTTTATTTTAAAGAGCCAAGCCACGTAACGAAATCCTGAAAATTCTTTGGTATAATGAATTGCCAAGATTCATTCCCATGACTAGTGCAGCGGTCAATGTTTGCTCAGTCGTTTGATTTTTCGATTCGAACAATCGAAATAAACCTGGGCAATTCGTTTTACCAATGAATACAGTCGAACCCTGATAAATGGAAATCGACCCGGCATCGAATTTTTTTTCACTTATCCGTTGTTTTTTTAACTTATCGGGTTTTTGAATGATACCTCAAATTAGATAAGTTTCTGCCCAGATAAGTGAAATACAGCGTAGCTTAATCTCCTAGAAGAGCATTCATTGATAAGAAATTAACGAAGCTTTAGAACGAATACACGTACATTCAACAGTAAGATCTAGGATAGAAGATGAGAAACAAGTAAAATTTACATGTTGATCAGGGTTTTTTTTTTTCATTTATCCAATTTTATCGGGTTTCTACTTATCCAGGTTCGATTGTATTCAGGATTTGGTCACGTAGCTTGGCTTTTCAAAATAAATTTCGCATATTTGTCACAATCGTTGAATTGTACCCAAATCGAGCACAAATTAACGCCTCTCTCTGAGTATCCTTAATATAAAGGCGATGTTTAATTTAAAATGACTAAAAAACGAAACGATATACCTTAAGCTGATCAAAGTTACCAAAATCTGCATCTGCATTTTAATGTTAACAAATGGTCGATGGAACTCGAAAGATTTGCAATTGTATTGTAACTCGTGTGTGCGTCAAATTGAGTTTATATGTTTTAATTAGTTTATTTTTGGGTTTAGGTTCTTATTTATTTGTTGCCTTGTTATGCTATAATTATATTATGTCTTAAATTGAGTTAGGGTAATTAATTAATTTATCATGTATGTGTATATGTATAGACTACTCCTGAGGAAGGCTGTACAGCCGATCGTTGAGAGAAAATACAACTTGTATGTTGTTAATGAAAGAAATTTAGTTTTTCTGTACATGACCTTCATTAGTTAAATACTAAGTAGTCTTTTATGTTCTGCACATGCATTCATCAATGTTGATTTTTGGTACTTTTCCTCATGAGAAAAATGTGATCCACAATCCTGTCTGTTAACCATCCCTAGGACTGTCCAAACATTTTCAAGAGGAAAGACAAGCTTGAATTTCGATGATATACCAACTATCGAGTGTGCATTAAGCAGTGCTGTTAACTCGTACTTGACGATCGATTCATCGGATGTTTTGCTAAAAGCGTTGTGCGACACTCGAAGCCATCGTTCATTGCGGTCTGTCGATCAGATGGGATATCATGAAATTTAGCTGCAGACCAACAGATTTACAACGTGGACAAAACATGCAATCCAAGCAGATCGAACAATATGAGCTTAATATCGCGCCACCTTCCACAGAGAAGTGTTTACATATTCTACAGTGTAGCAATGCATATAATGCTATTTTTGTCTATACAGCGAATACTTAAGCTCGAGTTCAGTTTAACAATAATTATTAAGTCGCCAATCATGTAGGAGCTTTCTACTAAAAATAAGCTTGACCCCCCTACCATATGGCATTTAATTGCTGACTGTAGGGTACTGAATTGAATTGAAATTGACTTCCCGTTATGCAGAAGTTATTGACGGGAGTTCAAGACTTACGCCCACAGAATTTCCAAACACTCTCTAGAAATACCTCTATTGCCTGGCATATCTGAGCATTAGAAACATATTGTTGAAATAAAAAATAAAATCTTGATGATGCGTGCATTTAATATTTTACAAAATCAATCCATTTCTGTATTAAGCCTAACTTTCATTAAGAGAGTCTACAGATATGAGAATTACGACGAAGTTTCATGTATGTTTAGTAAAATTTTAAAAAAGGAAACTCCTTTTCCTATTAAAAAGATGCATTTAAAAAAAAAATGACGATGTTATCCAAAACATATGACAATTTAAAAAATAGTAGCATTTCATTTACCACACGTCAATTCCAATTTACAAAAAAAAATTAATGTTTTACCTTCCGGAACATGTATTAATCCCTAGATGGTGCATTTTCAAATATCAGCGTTATGTTTGGTAAATTTTAAATTAATGCATGAAGAATTTATGAACGCGAAATTCTCATTTCTTAGTTATTTATCTTCAAATTTTATTGAAAAAATTAAATTTTATGCACAAAGTGGTAATGCAATGGTAAACAACAGTACGATGGCGTATGACAATCAGAAAATTTTAAGCCAAACGAGATCCGGAGAAAACGATATATCAATGTACACCCGTGTTTCTAACCATAAAGCTGTACTCATTAATCATATAAAGCCAAGAGGACAACACAGTGCATCGCCACACGTATACTGTAGTAATTGAAACGTTGGAAAGTGTACGAATGCCACATTTAATGATCAGTTGGCTTCCGCAAATGTTAATATCAATGACCAGAAATTTTTACAGCTAAAAAAACATTAAATGCAACGTTGCACATTTTCACGGCTTTTCTGCTGCAAGGGATGTTTAAGTTTACAGGGCATATTTATTGCCTGGGAATTAAGATCTCAGAATCAACCTGCATTTGTACAGATAAAGCATAGTAAATCAAAAAACTAACATTTAAAATTGCTCGGCGCGATTACCTCAAAGGTGCACGACTTTTAATAAAAATATATACTGTATACGTTTATTTTTTAACATTATCGAAACACGCTTAGGCCTATTTATAATCCTGCAGAAAATGTCCCACATTGAAAAACTGCCTATAGTTGGAAAGCGGGCCATAATCAAATACAGATAAAAGAGAATGTCATCAAAAAGCAACTTTGTTGATATACGAGCGGATGAAACACAATGCAAGTTCTCTGTAACATACATAAGAAAAAAAAGGAAAAAAAATTAACTTGCATTCGCAAAAAAAAAAGCGAGATGTTTATCTCGGAAGAAGAAACTTTTTTTTTCAGAAACTCGAATATTCAAATGGGGCGTAGCAAGAAATACATTTTATAAAAGCATAAATAAAGCGCTTGCGGGAATAAGCAGGCTGATCTAGGATGATTCATTTGGTGACAGAGTTATGTTCAATAAATAGATAAGTCAGGAGAGCATGATCAGTAAATTGAGGGGTTATTCAAAAAGTGCAGACATTTATTCGATGTAATAAAGGAAGTTAAAATTAAAAGTTACTACCCGATAATAGATTAAGTTATATCTGCATTTTAACCTTCCATTATAGCAAGAACTGATAAATTTCATTTTCAGAACATATTTCAATCGTTAGTCAATAACATCTTAAATGCTTGGTAACATTATTACAAATTATCACTCGCATGCTTATAGAACCATATAAGAGATGGTTTTTTCTTTTGTAAAGTGATTATTTTTATGTAAGCATTTAATGGAATAGATCATTCCAAAATACTACAAACGTGGGCGATTAACCGTAAATTATGTTACGGAGAATTTCAGAAAGAAAACTAGCAGGCTATAAAACAAAACAAGATAGTAAAAAAAAACCAAAACAACAAAGAAAAAAAAACAATAAAGAAGAAAGATGGGGGAAAATGTACGCTGGAAAAAAAATCTTTAAATCATTGGTTCGTCTCTAATCTTGATATGAAAATTGAACTCGTTTATCGAAGTTCGATGAACTTCATCCGTGCACAAAAAAAGGAAATAACTGATTTACGTTTTTCCAACTGACTTTTTCAGTTATTTCATTTATAATGGAAACCAGCATGCAACAAAAACTATAGGACAATTTTGATAGAGAGAAAGGAAACGGATTTAATTTTGTTTTAGGGATGTTTCAAGTATCTTCCCGAAAAAAAAATTAACTACATCGATAATAAATCGGAAATACGACGTAATCTTAGCAATTAAAATCCTCTTGGCAAACGATAATGAGACGTATTATCCGGTTGAAGTGATGCTGACGACTTGATTGCTAATATTTCATAGTCTTTTTTTGGCTTATCAATGCAAGCAAAGTCAAGCGACATTGAGTATCGTAAATGCCATATATAGTTGAGTAAGAAGATAAGCAAATAATTCAGCAAAAGCAAAACAAACAAAAAAAAACACGGGAGGATAGCTGTGCTATAAAAATCCTGCAATTTTTAAAACTTAGAACTACGATCGGTCGCTCGTTCATTTGGGGCTGCATAGTAAATGACGCCATCATCAGAATTTAACGAGTAACAACATCAGCACAATTTAAAGAATGACGTCATCATCCGAATTGAAATAAATGATAACATCATCAGAATTTGTATGAATGACGTAATCATCAAAAGCCTTATGAAGGACGTCACTAAAAATATTATTAATCAGAATTTTACTGGATGATGTCATCAGAATTTTAATCGATGACGTCATTAATTAAAAATGGCTTATTTCTCGTAAATCAATCGCACATTTTTCAGGACATTTAATCGAACAATTAATGAACTAGAACGTTAAATTAGGTATATTTCCGTCCATTTAAACAGGCATATTTTTTGTACATTTAATCGGGTATTTTATCGTACACTAGCTGGAAGGCCCGGCATTGCTCGGGCTGTACTTACCGATAGCGACGAAGTAGGCCTCATGAACGAATAAGTTATGAATCATGACCGCAGCGCCCCCATATCACTTCAGCAAAGGCGCTTCATGGTAAAACTTTTCGTCGTTACTTTAAGGGGCCATTCAAAAAGGACGTCCTGACAATTTTCCCAAAATTGGACTCCCCCTGTCCGCATTGAGTCCGGTCAATCATAACGTCCTTTTGAATGGCCCCTAAGCCACATACAAATATAGCCACATAAAGATGTTCTTTACAGTATATATATGGATTTAAACGGGCATTTTTTCGTACATTTAAACGGGCTTTTAATTCGTAAATGCACGAAAATCTCAAATTTGAAGACATTGGAAGCTCCAAAACTGCAGCCCCCTTTATTTAAATTGGGGAAAGACCACGCACATGTAGTTCTACGGAAAAAAAACCGCTTCAAGAAAGTATTACTTTGAAATCGTCTATCAAGACAGGAACACGAGATAATTATTCTAAAAAACAGGAAGTGCGACCTTGCGTTATTTATCACATAGAAACCCGTATTACGATGGTAGCGAAAAAAAAATTAATCTTATGAAAGATGAAAAATGTAATGTTGCGAGTTAAAAGGATGGGAGCAAAAGAGATGTACATTGTATGCGAGGAAATAATAACGCACCACTCATCCTCATTGTTGCCTCGTTCTTATTTAAAAAGGAAATGCAACCGTGTTGCCAGCGAACGTAATAAGAATAATATCGCATAGAACAGGATACGTAAATTTCGATACCGGCTTAATTTTAATCACCTCCAGTCATAAAAGGCAATAAGGCACCTGTTACGATGGAGATACTTGCTCACGGACGAAAAGACGTATGGAAGCCATCATTTTCACCAGAGAAAAAAGTACATCCCGCATAAAAGAAGGTGATGCTTTAAGGATTAAATATGCGCATAAGTTCATTATATCGGCTTATAATGCTGAAATTAAATCTTATCAAAGATAGGGATTGTGGATGGCACGCGTGTGTCTCCGAGCAAGAATTGAAATTTTATGAACTTTTACTATAGGCGACATGGTTTGTGCGTGTGCATCTCCACCCACTAATAAGCAACTAGAATTGTGCAGTATGTCGTACTTTTTCAGCTTGTTAGGTCTCCTTAAAGGACATCACACACGAGGAAAGATTTAAGAAGACAAATTTTTCAAATTTTCTCATGCTAATTCTCATTTCAAAAATGTTGTATGTTAATTTAATAATTTTTTCTAAATTATCGTTAGCATATTTTTGCATCGATTTTGAAAAATCGTGGGTAACGTTGGCAAAGTCAATACTGACATTGTCTCTGCTAGGGAAATTTGTTTAAAAACATGGAAAAGTCAGGAAAGTTGAATATGAAATTTATTAGGGAACCGTCACCCTAGCTGATAATGCTTGGTTTGCATTTCTACCTTTACTGTCTCCAAAATATTTTTCAATAAACACTGCCTTAGAAAGTCTTAAATACAATATCATATACATGTATATGTGCAGTACAGTAGTAGCCAAATAAAAACGTAATAAACTTAATACATTTACATTCTAAATTTAGTAGACTGGTGTTGTCGAAATTCATAAATTGCGTTGTTCTGGTGTTTTGCACTGTTAGGGAGAATAGATTTATATTGACTTTTACGCCGTTATAAATTTGTATAAGATTATGCAATTGGAAGAATTCTTACCAGTCAAACTTAGCTTGTTAACAAAAATAATGTCTAGTGCGACGTAAAGCTTAGCATTTTTATCAAGTCATTAAAGTTCGCTGGAAATTACATGAGCAGCGAAGAGAACTACCATATTAAAAACCGACAAGAAATAACGAGCAAGACTCCGTGATGTCTAGACATCATACTTTTGAATTTTTTTTCTATTTTATTGAATTAATTTCTTTCATACTTCAAATGAATATAATTGTGAAAACAAAACCACGAAATATATCAGGAAAAGGCAGTAAATTGTACCGTTCGTTCATTACGCCGTATATTTCCGTCAAGTTTAAAATACTGCAAAAGTTTCTCAATTAAAAAAAGTTGCCAATATATAAATTACGTGTATGTGTGTTTGTGTATGTGTATGTCCTTTATGCGCTCTTAAACAACTCATCCGATTGCCAGGAAACGTTTTGGAGTTATTGTGACCACTCCCGCGCACATTATTGCGTTATTAAAACCGTTTTCAGACTTCTACTTTTTTAAAATATATTTTTCAAATTTCTACGTTGCACGTGGCTGCATAGAGGGATAGTAGGGATCACTTGGAAGAGATCATACCGAGGGGGGGGGAATGAGGGCCTGAAATAGGGACTTGGAAGAGATGATACCGGAAGGGGGTGCCTGAAATAGAGCCTCAGAAGGGATGATACCGGAAGGAGGGGACCTGAAATAGGGAATTGGAAGGGATGATACCGGGGCGGGGGGAACCTGAAATAGGGACTTGGAAGAGATGATACCGGGGGGAGGGGACGGAAATAGGGACTTGGAAGAGATGAAACCAGGGGGAGGGGACTGAAATAGGGACTTGGAAGAGATAATACCGGAAGGAAGGGCTGAAATAGGGCCTCAGAAGGCATGATTCCGGGGCGGGGGAATCTGAAATAGGGACTTGGAAGAGATGTTACCGGGGATAGGGGACGGAAATAGGGACTTGGAAGAGATGATACCAGGGGGAGGGGACTGAAATTGGGACTTGGAAGAGATGATACCGGGGGAGGGGACTGAAATAGGGACTTGGAGGAGATGATACAGGGGAGAGGGGACTGAAATAGGGACTTGGAAGAGATGATACCGGAAGGGGGGGCTGAAATAGGGACTCAGAAGGGATGATACCGGGGTGCGGGGGACCTGAAATAGGGAATTGGAAGGGATGATACCAGGGGGGAGGGCGGAAATAGGGAACTGGAAGGGATAATAGCGGGGGGAGGGCGGCTGAAATAGGGACTTGGAAGAGATGATACGGGGAGAAGCCTGAAATAGGGACTTGGAAGCGATGATACGGGGGCAAGGAGGTATCATAGAGGAATTGGACTAAGCCACAGCAACACGTGGCCGGGCACAGCTAGTTAATCAATAAAAACGTGACAATTTGCCATAATGCCTAAATGTTACATAGAGCGTTCCGAAAAGTAAACTACGAGAATTAATGCTAATAAATCTGAACTTACAAATTTCATTTGAACCTCGTTAAGACGAATCTCAAGTCAGACCAAACACAACTATAAAAACACCAACTAAAGTTTCAAAGTTTAGATGAAATCCTAGCTATACCCTACGTATATTGTAAATGCATATGGGAAGACCGGTCAGTCTTCCCATCCTTGTCTTAAAAGTTCTGGTAATTACATTAAAATAAACTAAATTATGTTGGAGTCCATCATGATCAGACTGCTTAGTCTGACTTAATTTGTATAATGCTCACTCCCCCTGCCAAATGGTAGGCCTACTATGTACTGACTGCAGGGTTAAGAATTGAATGGAAATTTAATGTAAAGGTGCTGACACTTTTAACGGATAATTCATCTTTACATTTCGTACCATTTGTTTTCATATTATCTAAAGTTAGTTTAAACTTAACAGACGGAATTTGGAAATGTATTCGTATTAGCCGACAACTTGTAATATCCGAATTCGTCATATACCACGAAAGGACGGAGATCGGAAAATGTTCTCACTATCAAAAATTCATCAAAAGCGAGTTCTTCTTAAGGCGATTCCACTGCATCTACGACAATACCGGGTTATTACAAAAGAATCATCGGGTATTAAAAAGATATATTTAGGAAAGGATTACTGATGCAATAGTAAATGACACATGATGAGAAAATGAAAATGTCCAGGTTTTTAATCATACCATCACAAATGTTCAATATGAGATCCTCGTGTCACACGACACACGTATATACGGTAGTCCAGTCCGCCCAAATAAAAGCTAAAGTGTGTCCTTATCAATGCTGTTCACAGCAGCGCGCATACTCCAGCACACAAAACGCTTTCTGCTGCACAGTAGTCATTTTGGATACTGGTTTCGTGCTGCCATCTGGGCGCTTGAAGCAAAGTTTGCAAATGTGCATTTTAAACTTTCTTTTCGCATTTTATCCTTTCTTTTCGTGTGACATTTAGTATTATATCTGCACTATACTTTCTACGGTTAATATTTTTCAAACTCGATGATTCTTTTGTAATAACCCTGCACTTTGCTTTAACACTTGCATATGCAAGAGAAAGAGTTTTAGGATTTTCAGCAAGCAACTTTACCACGTATATGTCTGGTTGTTTAATATGCTAAAGGAAAATTTGGCAAAATGATACAGTCAATGCCAGAAAAACCTCAAAGGGCTTTGTTGGTCGATGGTTTTTAGCCAAACAAGAGCTCTTGTCAAGAGCATAAGGTACTTTCCTTGAATTTCAATGAAGTATTGCCATATTTCGCATGGATAAGCTTGTTTTTTCGGTTGCATTTCCCAAATCTAGGCTGGAGTTGATATCCCGGTGGCAGTTGTGTATGCATCATTTTGCAGCTTTTGGTGGTAGAAGTCTATTGATTAGCTTTTTGCCGTATACGGTTATCATTCCTCGTTTCTTGGGGGCACCGAGGAGCATTTTTTAACCGAGCATCTTGCAAATGCACTTGCCCCAGAGAAGAATGTAAAAGTCTAAACAACACGAGAAAATTGAAATTATTGCTTACTCGAGAGAGAAGAAGAAAAACAAACACTCAGCTTTTGCCAGTTTCCGACAAATTTTCCATAAGCATATACAAGCGTATATACTGTATATAAAAAAGCAACACCCGCGCGATCAGTAAAATCTCATCAAAATCGAAGCTGTAAGCGCATAAACATCGACTTATGAATTCGCCGAGCATGCAACGGGTTCTCTAAAATTATAAAATTACGCAAGAAATCCCTTCAGGGAGAATTGATGTAAGGGATCAAAAATTTGTCTATCTTGGATGTCATCCTGCAGCGGAATACACACTGGGATATATGAAATTGTAAATGCCGTGTTTCCGAAGCTTTCCAATTAATTCTTAGCTCGTAGGTGTGTTCATTTAAAAATGCTCCTACGTTGAAAATCGAAAAAAAATCAAAAGTTGACACACACCAGCGTAAACACATCATTAATCAGGCATTGGGTTTGCTTTGAAAATTCTTTCCCTAGTACAAAATTCTAGAGCCCATGCATGTAAAAGTTTTGCACTTTTCAAACTTCTTTACGAACATGTTCACACTTTTTCAAGCTAAGGCACACTTTAAAAAAAATGCCCACCATCATCACCATGTTTAGCAAGAAAGTAATTTCACCCTTACATACATGTAGCCACAGCCCACAATAACATATGAAGAGGACCAAACAGGGTAAGTCTATAATGTTAAGTATGAAAAAGGAAACGGAGTAAGTAAATTTAATACAAATCAAATCGATAAGTTTAAACTAACACAGATCATATTTATGTTTTTTTTTAACATACTGTATACACAAATAATACAAACAATTTAATCCAACTCCATAAAAGTGTTTTGTCCTTAGAGAGTTCTTCTTCTTTTAAAATATGTCGCAATAGCCGTACTCAGGAAATTCCGAAGCTTGACGTAGATGGAAAACGTAAATGTAGATAAAGTTCCGTCTGGCGGCGCATGCGAACTAAGCATTTTTTTCTCTACGCTATCTAATAAATACATTATAAACATACCACATGCTAACACATGTATATAAATCCATTTTACATGTAGCATATAGATATTAAACATGTTATTCTACATCACTACATGTAGTAAACAGTTTTCACACATAAAATACTTGGTACATGTATATACTATGTAATACAAATGTAAGCAACATGTAAAAACGATTGCTACATTTAAAATATATTCATGCGACATGTAAATACATGTTTTACATACCATATTACATCTACTTTGATGTAACATTGTAGGCATAATTAACATATGATTGTATAAACAGTATTTATTAAATAGTTTTGAGCAAGAAATACTTAGTGCGCATGCGACACCAAACAGAACTTTATCTACATCTACATTTACGTTTTCCATCTACGTCAAGCTACAGCATTTCCTGAGTACGGCAATTGTATATCTTCGGGGCATTTAGTGTACGCATGGAATAAAGTAAACAGGCCTACATTTAATACAAATCAAACAGAAGTTTAAACTAACAGTTAGTCTAACACCGATCATCATATTTGTAACCACTGCACAAATAATACAAAACAAACGAACCCTACTCCAGAAGGGTGTTTCACCCTCAGGGAGTTCTTTCTATGCCTTTTCTTTCTCAGAATGAATATAGGTGCATTGTATAACTTCGAATCCTTTTAGCGTACCCGTTGATTCTCCGGATAAATTAAAAGTGAAAGTGCACGGAAAAGCCATCGTGGTCAATGGCACTTCAGGAGGGAATGAATCTTGAAATTCCCCAAAAACTCCGAGCGATTCATGAAATATTCAGGATGGAAAACAGCAAGGTCCTCGGGGAGCACCGGTTAATGCCTATAGTGGCATGATAAATGACTTCAGGTTTATTTGAAGAGATTATTAACGAAGCTCTTAAAAATCAGGGTCTTTCACAAAAAAAACTCTTGGATAAATATTTTTTCGCCCTGCATGATCCCTGCATCCAATGATAAAACATCTCGGATTTGCGAATTGCTATGCTGCATTGCGCTCGCATCATAATTCAGGCCGCCTATGTGCGAAACGCAAGATACACTTAAAATTTCAAGAGTGGCACGATGCGTGGCAGCTTGAGAATGCACTTTACATAGCTGAATCTTTCCATCACCCAGCTGTCTTACTCTGTGGCAAACACTTAGTACATGTCAAATGATGGAGTATTATGAGTGTCACCGTAGCAACATCCCAATCGGAAAAAAAACCCTGGATTTGAAATTCACCCCACGGTTCCTGCGTTCCAATTTATTGTAGCGAACGCACGTCAAACCCTGACTGTGCGATTCATCTACAAATAGGCATCATTAGGGACAAGCTAATGTCAACTGCGATGTGATTGAATTTGACCGTTGATGGAATGATAAGCTACGATGAGGAAGGGTGCACGAGGTGCACATAAAAAATACACCCATGGAGTTAAGGGTAGAAAATAGCTAGGTGGGTTTGAAGCCCATTTGCATTAAACGAATCTTTTATAGCAGCTTGTCAAGTGCTTGGGAAACAGAGGACTTAACGAAAAGTCAAAGAGTTAATAGTCATTAAAACTTAATTGCTAAGATAAAGGCTAAACTCCAAAACATGGACTTTTTAACACGGACGAGGTGATAGCTTACTGAAAAAGAGTCCTCATAGTATTTTTCACCTGAAACAATAACAGCTTAACTTAAGTAAAGTGGGTGCACCCTACGTTCTGTATTCGACTGGTTACACCCCGTGCACCAGGTGTGCACCGCCTACACCGACGCGAGAGCGGGTGTAGGCGGTGAACCCAACATGACGGATTATATCTCGTCTGCTTATCTTCAAATTCGTCTGCTGTTCTTTAACGAAAGAAGGAAACTCGGCTCGATCTTCGAAATTGGCGCTGCTTGGGCAGACGATTTGCACTCGCGTGTTCGACTTGAAAAACGTGGTGTAATGCACTGGTGACGTCATGAAAAGTACCCCACAACACACCCACAATATAATCCGAGTCATATTAGCCACGCCCACGAGCTGCGTGACGTCACATGCAAGTATGCTCGAAGTGTCCCTCATTGGCCTCACGCCTTCACTGAAAAGACATACATTATGCACATGTATATAGGACCTTTTTTGTTCCTTGTCCTGACAGGAGACACTATCCGAAGTTTGTTTCTAACACTCTGTAAAGTATATGCGCACATTGTGGTGTGGCCTTATACCACGTACATCATTTTTCAAACATAGATCCCACACCGAAAAACTTCAATTTAAGTGTTTGTGGGCAGGGGCCATTCAAAAAGGTCGTGTTTGGTTTAGGGGTCATTCAAAAAAGACGTGTATGTGTGTGGTTTAGGAGTCATTCAAAAAAGGACGTGTGTGTGACTTAGGGGCCATTCAAAAAGTTCGTGCATGTGACCTAGAGGCCAATCAAAAAGGACATTACGTGTGACTTTGGGGTCAATCAAAAAGGACATGCGTGTGACTTAAGGGCCAATCAAAAAGGACGTGCATATGGCTTAGGGGGCATTAAAAAACAACGCGTGTGTGACTTATGGGCCATTCAAAAAGGACATGCGTTTGACTTAGGGGCCAATCAAAAAGGACGTGTGTGTGGGGCTTAGCTAGGGGCCGTTCAAAAAGGACGTGCGTGTGGCTTAAGGGTCAATCAAAAAGGACATATGTGTGTCGTAGGGCCAATCAAAACGAACGTGCATGTGACTTAATAGGGACCAATCAAAAAGGACGTTTGTGTGACTTAGGGGCAACTAAAAAAGGACGCCATTACCCAGGTTAATGTTTATGATTTCTTTAATTTTCCCCGGGCAATGCCGGGATTTACCGCTAGTATCGTATAAATTAAAACTAGATTTTTTGTGATTGTAGAGAGAATAGAGGTAATGACTAGGGATTTTTGTATAACAAATACAAAGATGTCGATAATGATGCACCCTGGTGTACTAAACGAAGAATCCAAATGAAATTCAACCTTTTTCATGTTCTGATAAAGTAATAACAATTCCAAAAACGAATTAGCGGTGCCGAAATACAGACAGGCGCTGTTAAAATATACTCAATGGCCGCATACTATAATTGGAAAAATTCGTCCATGTTAACCTGATATGGTTAGGGGGCCATTCAAAAAGGACGTCCTCATGTAGAGGGTTGGGGTATAGGTTAAGTCACGGACACAATGTGAACAGGTGGAGGAAATAGGCGGGGGGGGGGGCATGGCCAACTCAGACGTCCTCTTAATAGCAAAAGTACCAAATAAAATCAGTTCCCAAAGTAAAAGGAAATTGCAATATCGCCGCAAATTGGTGATACAAAGGCCCCAGTCCAAATTTGCAAGATTTTCATTTTTCTCGATCATAAACTTGCCAAAATTCTCAACCTTTTCCGGGGTCATCTTTACAAATTTTTCCACGTTTTCGCAGGACCAATTTGCAACATTTTCCCAAGTACAAATATTCAACATTTTCAACCGTTTTCGAGCACAGATTTGTAAGATTTTCAACAGCTTTCGAGGTAAAATTTGCAAAATTTCCAATGGTTCTGAGGACAAATTGACCAAATTCCCAAACTTTTCAGAGCACAAAATTTACATTTCCAAGTCTAAATTTTCAAAATTTTAAAAATATTCCGAATATGATTTTTTTTTCATTAAGTTTCGAACACCTGAATGGGGAAGGAGGGGGTGTCCTGATTGACCGGACACAATGCCGATAGGGGGTAGGGGGAGTCCAATTTTGGGATAATTTTGAAGACACCCTTCTTGAATTGCCCCTTAGTGGGACGCTTTCGGTAACGACGCTTCAGCTACGATTCAAAGAAATTATCTGACAAGACTTTTTGATTGATCCAGTCAGTTCCAATGAGACTCACGATGCTGGGAAAATCGGCTAGAAAATCCATAAAGAAAAGTAGACGGAAAAAACACGGATAAGCAGACGGTTTGGGTGACAGGAATAGAAGGTGAAGAAGCAAAGCAGCTAGGTCGCAATATATTGGAATCTATTGCCTTTCAGATATCAAAATAGGAAATGCGCCAAAACAGCCAAGTTTGCGCCTCAGAAACGCTCGTCTACAGAAATGAATATAGACCAACATAGCATATGTAAGGATGGAAGAAAGAAAAATGGCTGCGACTGCGAGTATACATGTATAATTTATAGAAACATCCGTTTAATTCAAAATTCTAGCGGTTGTAAAAAAAAGCTACGCCATTTCAAAAAATATCTTTTCTGGAATTTCTCACGGAGCGCCCGCAAATCTTCCCATAAATTTGAAAACATTTCTCAATTCTGGAAGACGACAGTCAGCGAGGACATGAAGCGCGTTTTCATGACTCGAGTATTGAAATTTAAGCTTTATGAGCTGCGTCGATCCACTCGGAGAATTCATCCAAAACATCTCACGCATAGTTTTCATATTCCTGAAAGCCATCAAAAACGAAATACGAAGCTAATTCCACGAAAAAGCCTGCCACGATGTCAATAAACACACCGGCCCGACAACACGATAATATTGACACTCGCACTTGCAATATTGGCGCATCGTTAATTATCGACGACTGAGTCCAATATTTACAAGACAAATAGCCTAGATTATAACCAACCATCACGCACTCTTAATGAAATCTGCAGGTTCCCAACTCGCATATGACAATATTCCCAGTGTATTTTTTTAGAACTATATACATGTACTTGTACAGTGAAAGTCTGTTATTTCGATCATGCTTAATTCGGTTAGCAATTAACAGCAATTGCAGTCGTATGGATTTTTTTTTGCATATTTTAGAAAATTAAGTTGCAGTTGTGCAGCAAACAGGCAACATCAAACACTATATTCTTACATATTTTTCCTGATATAATTTTAAAAATATTAAACTACAGTGTATATGCACAATTAAATACATGTATTTTTTAAAATGGAGCAGACTATTTTGGTGCTATATTTCATGCCGATTTTTTTTCATTATATTGTGTGCCTTAATGTTTATTTTTTTTTCGTTTTTTATAACTATAAAATTGATTATTTGATTTATATGTGATCTGCATTTCGTTTTCCCTTTCATTTCCTTGAATTTCGTTTTTCTTTCAAAATTTCAATGACACATAAACGAGGGGGGATAAACTCAGAGATAAGGACAAAAACGGACACTTAGTTTTCAGGGGACAAATGACCATTTTTGCCCTCACTTTTCTAAACCAACTTTAGACTTTGGTTCCAACATATATAAATAGAGGGCACGTACCACTTGTGCAATGTATCATCTAGAGGGCATCACAGTCAATTTCAGCAAAATAAACAGGCGGCAAAATTGAAAGAAAATTCAGATTAGGTTGGAGAGCCAGACTTGGTCATCCTAAAACCCTGTGGTGGAAACGCCACTCTTTGTGACCCTTTTGGCAGGTGAATTGACGTAAAAACGTTTATCGCTTGTTTCGGTCACAACCACTGGAACCAAAATGATTGAATTAAACGGTTTTCATCGCATACATTTATATCAAACAGAATTAAATTTAGAATGTTAAAAAGAAGAATGTGTTTTTTCTGTATAATCCAGTGTAACATTCTACTACTCCACACATGTTACTGCATTATAAATATGCATGTACAGATCTACATATGAACGAGTACGTTGTAAACTTGTACTTTTTGGATAACCTATGAAGTACAGCTGTACAGTACATGTACCACCAGTTTTTACTTGCAACTTAAGTAAACAATTGTAGGTATAAGCAACTGCATATGTAATATAAGCATCTGCGTTAATCTCCAAAATGTGCGTGCGTTAAATTAAAAACGTCAGCACGCAACTGCTAAGAATTAGTCGATGATTCTGCTAGATTCATATTAGCAGTTGATTGCCAACATTACTGTTGAAATTAGATTTCCAGCAGAAAAACTTTCTTCAAACTTTCTGAAATGTGCAAGCACACTAACAAAAGAAATGATGGACAGCTTGTACACTTCCTCCGTGACATTTCTCTCTTAAATTGTCCACAACTTCCTGGTCAAGAGCGCTCGATTTTCAGAACCAACTGTACAACGTGACTTTCCAAAAACCTGCCTCCAATGTACATTACATATTTCAAGCACACAGAGACTAAATGAAGATGTAGACAATGTTGACCATGGGGAGGAACAATGCAATAGTCCATCAGTGGTCATTTGATTCCCAAAGGCGTAAAGGCCATTCTTTGGGTCAATTTTTCTTCGGATTCATTTCTTACCGCTACATAAAAAGAACCGGTAAGAAAAATTCGCAGTGTGACAGCTGATTTTTTTCTCTTTTTTTTTTTTGGTAGTTCGGTCATCTTTACTCACTCGTCAATACATCATTAATTTAAGAAAGAAGAAGTCTGATTAGTGTTAACCTTTCTTTAATAAATCATCTTAACACTTGACTGGCTCTAGAGTATTCCCTTATTTCAATCTAATTTCCGGTCCAACCTCTTTCGGACCCTTCCAAATTCTGAAACCTACGTAGTCGAGCGATAAATAATGTTCCCTAAAACTTTTATCTGCTAATAATAAAAGGATAACATTAATTCATGGTGGTATGTAATTGCAAATTAGATTAACAATTGATGTTTATTGAAGATAAACGGTAAATTTCATTCATCAAAACCAGGTATGTCAAAATCAAAGCCAGACTTCAAATTTTGACAAAATTTGACCAAATCTTGTTAACCGTTGAGATAGCGCTGAATTAATACGAAGGCTTCAATATAGAAAACCACTCCTAACTGATTATATAATGACGTACAAATAGCTTTTGGTCTTCCAATTTTCCGTTAGTGGCGCTACACCTCTGAAGTGGTGGACGGAAATCCCATTAACACTCCTTAGAGTGGGGGGCTAAAAGATGCGCAAGACATATCGATTTTCATCATCTTTAAAAACATCCGAGAAAAAAACATGGAATAATAGGGCAACTCAAGCACCGACAGAATGCATGCGTATTTTGCGTACCGTTATCTGGGTGGTACGAAGCTTGCGCATTGAAGTCAATTCAATTCAATTCAACTCAGTACCCTACAGTCAGCAATTGAATGCCATATGGTAGGGTTTTTTTATTCAAGGATGGCATTATGGCGCATTATGATTGGCTGAACAGCATACGAAAGGCTACGAACTGAAACTTCCGAAAAATGGTTCGTATCATGCGTAGCTGACAGCGAATTACGAAGAATAATAAACGAAGAATAATTTTGAATTTCGTGGTTTTTTATTCAAGAGAGCGGACACGTTGTTCGTTATGGCGAAGAAAATGCTGAAAAACTTTGTTCGCTGCTTGGAAAAATAGCGGAACCCATGTCCGGTATCATCCAGAACTAGTGAAGAAAATAGGTTTATAGGCCTACACGCTGCATTTTTTTTAGCGAATTATCAATGCCAACGGACCATATGTCCGCTTTAGCGATAAAAATTCCATTTGAACATATTTATTTGCATACATGTGTATACATCTATCCGATATTTTGCATAATTACCTAAAATTGAAGATTTCTATACGGAAAAATTCAAGATGCATTCAACTCACTGTAATTGAAGCGTACAATGCGAATTTTGAATTGCGCATGCATCAGTAGGAATCATGTTAAGTATAGTATTGTGTAGTGAGCATTTGACACATACACTGTAACGCGGATTTTCAACAAACATTTGAAAAGTCCACTGGGAAGAACAATGCAAATATGAAACCATCTGCCAGTGGGAAATTGTTGATGATTTTGAGGCCCCGCGGGTTCCGTCATTGCCTGACGACTGACGTCATCGGCCTGGTGACGCCATTAAATGCACAGCGCCCTCTAGACTTGTTGGGCAACTTGTGCCCTTGGAACATCGGTTTTCAGGCACCCAGCACCAGGGACTAAATGGCGATTCACGCCATGCTTGCACGGCCCCCAGTGCCGTGATCGTTTGATGTGCATCAGATTACGAGGACGCCAGCACCTTGTACAAGTCTACCATGACAAGTGCCATGCAGTCTATGGAACAGGCCATTCCGTCGCCCGAAGCAAGCATCTCAGGGACGCCCATTCGGTTCCAGGAAACGTGTTGGCCAAGTCGGCCGACACCTTGCTGCTTCCTTTCTTCCCTTTCCTGGCCTTTTTATGGGCCACACATATTGAGAGAAGTGCCAAAGAAACAAAGCTTCATAACATCCCAACTTGTGCGAGTTATAGCACGCACAATACTAACAGAAATCAGCAAATCCTATTTCAGGATAATTTTTCCCGGAAGTTGACACTCAGCGATTACAGAAAATCTTAAATTGTGCTATAATATAGGTAATATTTTCTTCTAAATCAGTAGAACGCCGATCATGTTTTTTTCCCAACTTGTGCCTAAGATTTGGCTCACAGTAACCCGCGCACCTCATGTGACGAACATGTATCAACAACAACAACTCAATGCATCCTTATAGGGAAATGCATTTCCAAACATTCAGCTAATGAAAACATGTTTACATTGTAAAAATATACTTAGTTTCTTAAACATCGACATTTCACACCATGGTAATTATGAAAAAATCATTTCCAAAAAATACATGTAAGATTCAAGTGCAAATTCAAAATAGCATATCATGTAAACTTTGCATATTAACGAAATTTCAGTAACTTCTTCAGAGCCTGATCTTGCGCACATTCAATAGGGGCACTATGAGGGACACTTGGCAGTCGTTCAGTCACCTATGCAAATTTCATTAGTTTTCAAAATAGCAATTTTTTAAACAAATTAGCGTGTCGATTTTGCGCACGTGACTTCACGAGTGCCAAATCACGATTCGCAAAGCAAGCTTTTGTCGAAGAACGCCTAGCATATGACAAATTTAAGAAAATGAACTTCCAAACATGCAACTAATGCAGACATAAAGTTATAAATACAGACATTAGTCAATTTTTCGTTTTACAGTTTCAAAGAGAACCTAAAACATCGAAATTGCATATCATGGTAATTATCGGATAGCTATGGTTTTCTTAATGCATGCCTTATAAAATTATTCCATTAAAATATTTTAAGACTTAGATCCACGTGACACGATCCGAGACGACGATATACGCTCGCGAGCGGACGATGAGATTTCACCAACTTCATTGTAAATTTTAATTATTGGAATTCGTTTAGCATTCGCAACCACGACGATAATGCCGCGAGATATTATTATAGCTTCGTAAATAATTACCTAAAACATTTTCACGATAAGATTTTCATCCTAGCACGAAGCGTTTACGTTTGTTAAGTTTGATTAAAACGAGCCTCGCTGTGACAATGAAAACTTTGTTGGCAATTAAAGCAGCCAGGGGAAAAAATCCATATTTGCCGTGTACGGAATTAATCGTTCAAAGGAGGCATCACACCCGACTGCGTATACAAATTCCGAGCGAAATAAGGACGCGCATTTCTTTCGAGTAATTTGTTTCCTAAGAATATTATGTCATAGGAACGAATCTTCCGGAAAGACTGGAGTGACGAGGCGGGCTTTGAAATCAGATTTGCCAACAAAATTACGACGGCTATAAAACGAAACCAAAGCCGCACGCACAATGCCGGGCCATAATAAATTTTAATTAAATTGGGTGACCTGGCATTATGACGTGGAAGTATTTAAGGGAAATCGCCTATAAATGACGCCGGAAGCTTAAATTAGATGAAATAGTTGGGTGAGGCGAACACGTTAGAAATGCCTTTTGCTTTGACGAAGACGCCATTCCGAGTGACCCAAACCATCTCCTCCCAATTAAGACCGAGGAATTTTAACCTCCCCCAACGAGGCATTTTGCAATTCAAACTCCGCAAGCAAGAAATTAGACTTATGAAACCACGAACGAGCAACAACACGAGGAGATGTTGAGCAAATAATTATGCTATAGAAGAAAGTTTAATTAGAGGTTTAAAACTACAAAGCAAGGAGCTGGTCAGTGCATGCCCTTGCTCGACATGCCCTGCGACAGCGTGCAATTCGAAGACGCGGGAGTCCTCAGAAAAGTCTTCTTAAAAAAATAGACTTTAAATGACTTATTTTATCCTAAATCCAGTAGGGTAACAATGGGGGCTACCAGGATGTGAAAACAATGCTGCACTTTTTCAACGTGGATTGAACGATGTGAAAGAACACGATTTTCAAACCTCGAACTACATGTACATGTAAGCCTACGTGATTCAAATGTGCAAATACGTTGTACTCGAAAACGTAAACTGCGATGAGTTTCTTAAATGTCTGCTCAACCTGAAGGGTTTTTTTCCCGCTCAGATTCTAATGCTCTCATAGCAGATGCGGGTAAAATTACCACGCTATACTCAATACTCAAACGTACTCAGCAATGACCCGTCGAACATGTTTGAATTGCTCTTAAAAATCAATATTTATTTGCGAACATCTGCATTTAGCAGACAAATGTTAAAATCTGTGTCAACTTATTTAAAGGAATACTATGAATAAAGACAGCCCTGAATAAAGACGTCTCTAGCTACTAGCCACCTTACATTATACTCAGGGCATTGCAATTTTGACCTACAGACGATTGCCGTCAAAGTTATCACCGATTGAGTCTCGTTTCTCCCAATGCTGACGTCAAAAACTCAGTGTATTGATCAAAATAAAGCACAGAGCATTGCTATATTTTATCAACAATCCAAAGTAACATTTTCTTTGATAATTAACGACTGTATGAAAAAAAAGGTTCTTCAAACAATTAAAAAAGGGGTTTTGACTGGTCACAATGGAATACCTCATTTTAAGGGTGTCACAGAGTACTACAAGAGGTGCTCCAGATTACCATAATATGTGCTTTTCTCCCTAAAATTTCAGTTCCTAGTTACGTCAACATGGTTTACTTGGTGTGTACCTGCTAGCACACATACATGCAATTAAAAGATGCACAGTAATCAATTTCGATTTTTAGTTTCGTGAAAACGAAGAACCTACCACGATCGTTAAAATTAATTAAATTTCATTAAAATAACTGGTGGTGACAAATTAAAGGCTCGTGAACCAATTAAAAAAGAAAAGAATCCACTTTTGAAATGAAATGTCAACCATTTCAAAAAATTGCTTTCGCAAGTTTGCAAAACTGGATAATAGTAAAACATGCACGATAATGCACTGCATGTTGAGTACAATTATCAAATAGCTTATTTACCAAGCCAGCATCTCAACAAAACTCCAAACCGAAAATTTACGCAATTACTCGAATGGGTGAGAACACACTGAATGCTTACCGCAGGCGCTTACCACTTGGCGCATACTAAAACCACCAAACGAAATAAGAATGCAAGATGTGTTTTTAATGAGGGCGCGCAAAAAGAAAGTTTAGATGAGCCAGGCTGAGCTTACAAGAAGCGCTTATAAGCTTTCAGAGTGGCACACAGATCACTATTGGTCAAAGGTGTAGCCATCGATTTATGCCGCCTATGTACTGCAAAAACGTGGCATGCACTCATCATGAGATGCTAATGCGCATAAGGAAGGTTTCACCTAGCAGAACGCATGCAGTGGCGCCACCATACACACTGATCCTCACGCTGATATCAGCATTCATTGTGCGCTCCGGAGCTGGAAACAAGAAGATGAAAACAAGCACGAAAGAAGCTGAAAGAAGCACCTCGAGAGTAAGCATTCTTTGTGTTCTCACCCATATATACGGATTTCTAAAAAAAAAAACTTAAAACCAGACCGCAACTTCGCAGTCTTCAAAGCGATCCTGAAGCACTTAGTAACACCTACTTCCAGGCAGGAAAAAGGGCCTCATCTCGTATTTAGTTGCCTCGCGTTCGACAAAGTGCTCTTCGCACCGTTTTACTCGAGTTCGCAGCGCGTTCATCTCAGAATCAATACACGTTCATTTTCAGCCTCATTAATTTGCGCTGCAAACAAACGGACAAAAGCGAACCTGCCCATTGTCTCATTCGTTCACCCTGAATTATTAGCGGCGAAATGCGAAACGCGAGCTAATGTAAGTTGAAAATAACCGCGGCTTCCGGGTGGTTCAAAATGCAAGGTATGCCAACATCGGTGTCATGCCAACCCATTACCCGCACTGCCCCTCGTCCATGTCCCTGACCGAAAGCGCCTGCTCAGGGCGTTGGAAGTGGGGGCCAACTGTCGAGGCGGGCTCATTGAAGCGTGATCTTTAAATGGCGCCTCTTCGCTTTTGTCTTTCTGCAATAATAACACAACTGATTCATTAGAAAGATTAGCGTTTTAATTCCCGGGATGATTAAAAGCGCGAGGCACCGTGGAAATGAGAGGCGCGGGGGTGTGCCAGAGTGAGAGGAGAAATGCGCCTATCGTGTCATGAACGCTTCATAATTGACTTCGTCGGGATGTTTTCATTATGGAAAGATAAAACGCAGGACGTTTGAAGCGCAATTTGCGATGAATTGCTCTAGTTGATCGAGCATAAGAAGCGTTGGATGGCCATATCTATGCATGGTCCAATAAATAAATATGCACAACTTCATATACTGGATGGGAACATTCAATCGCAATCGCACATGTATGCGTTCATGTCCATATTCTGTATGCCCTGATGGAAGTACATGATGGTATCATATCTAAACTAGCAAACCCTAGCTCTCAAATTCATTGGTTTTCACGTTTAGACAAGATCTTCATGAAGGGCTGTGCCAACGTTTCACACGTGGTCAGGGCTCTAAGAAGAGTCATCTTATTTTCACCCTCGGAATTTCATGTGGACCTATTGCATGCATGGTTCCCCCAGAAATTTCCTATTCAACTTTCCTGACTTTCCAGGTTTTTCGAACAAATTTTTCCTGACCGATACACAATGTTAAAATTGACATTCTAATATTATCCACGATTTTGCAAAATCGATCTGGAAAAATATTCGCTATTTCGAAAAATTTACTAAAGATAATTTTGAAAATCCCCCCAAAAAAAACTTTTGGAAAACGTAAACAATCTTTCAACTTTGTCTTCGGAAACTATTGGAAATTTTTCAAATTTGTACTGGGAAAATTTTGCAAATTTGTACTGAGAGAATTTTAACATGTTGCAAATGAGCCCTGAGAAAACCACGTAGTAGCATTTATTTTGGATTGTGACAACATTACTACGTGTTTAATTTTCTTGACTTTTCCAGAAATTTAAAGTTCCCAGACTTTTCCATGTCTAGGATAACCCTTTATCGTATGTCTTGATTATTAGAGAAAACAAAAAATTCACTGTAGCTCGTGCTTAATTTCCAAACTATATTACAAATGTCAAATGAATGAACATCGTTAAATTAAATTAAATTCCAGGAATTGCATACACAATATGCAGGATGAAAATGAACAGGCTGCCCCTTGAAGATAGGCAAACAATGCTAACAACATTGACCGTGAAATTAGCTACATTGTATTATACAGTTATTGTCAACTGATCATTTTTAATTATAGGGTTAAGAAGCAAAATTCATGTGACCGTATTCATGTATGCGTGTAAATGGCTGGATTGAGATAAGTTGAAATATAGATTTCCATAGATGGTCATAGTGGAATCTTTAGAAATCTTAAAAGTTAAATTACTACGAGGAAGTGTTATTTAAAAAATGAAGGATACTTGATGTGATTAAATGACAAGTATTGTATACAGACACTACGGGACATTTAAGAATTTCAGGTCTGATGCGAAGAAAATGAACAGAGGCTGCCCCTTGATGATGGGCAAACCATGCTAACAACAGTGGCCATGAAATGCCAATCCATTTTATTATGCACTTCCTCACTACGTTACAAACGATAACGCCCTCAATGGTCTTTTTAAACTACAATCAGCGATTAAAATACGGTGTAACCGACCATGACGTCGATAGATGCCAGTCTGTTAAGCTTTTCCACGCATGCGCATTTCTCTTTTTGAAACGAGTGGTTCGTGAGCAGAAATGCCTATTCATCTCTTCCTTACCCCTTCGGAAACAATCCACAATTTGAAAGTGAACTGAATGGAAGCCACACGTAGAGAGCCTAAATTGCTCAATGTTTAATTTTAGGATGTATTTTCAGTTGTACGGCAATTTGCTCGAACAAAATTCTGCTTTTCAAAAGCGGCTTCCCCTTCTCCACGACATTTATAGGTCGATACAGTGTTTCACGAGCCCATCATATATAAAAAAACGTTTTCTTCTATCGTATTCAGACTGCCTACTTTATAGCTCTTTCTATAGGTGCTTCTCTTCCACCCCAACTCTTTCTCATCATTTCCTACGTGCTGCAATCTCTTTTTAAACGCTTCTTATTATTCAAGGAAAAAGATTCCAACCGGACGACTCTGAACCTTCGCCCCCGACCGATATTCTCCATTCAAGGAGATTGTTTGCATTTCCGACAGTTCTTCTACTTGGTCAAATCATTGCCTGCACTTTCGAATCTCATATATTTTCCCTGTACCTTATTTCTCCATGGATTAACAAGGATCTGCGTTCAGTCGTCTGGTTCGCATTCCGCCAGCCACCATTTTTTGTTACTTAAACCGATGGAAAATGCAAAATAAATTGCACGGAAATGCATTTTCCAATGATTTTACGTGTACAAGATGGTTCGACCCCTTTTCCCCTCCACCTCCCGACCTACTTCCGGCGGGTATGCATTTCCAGTTTCACATTTCCCTACATAAAGGTAAGGCCGTTCGAAAACAAAGGATAAAGGAGATATGCATTTCTTGAAAAATGCATGATGTATTTCGAACGTTTTTTTGTGCGCACCGTTACACCACAACAAGTAATGTAACCTTGACATAATCATTGCATGGAGGTGAGTTAAAAGACTAACGTTGTTTCAAATACATGTAATTGACCAACTGATAAATATGATAATACTAGTTGGAAAGCACGGCTTTGCCCGGGATGTACTTACCGATAGCGACGAAGTAGGCCTAATGAACGAATCATGACCGCAGCGCCCCCAAGCCACTTCAGCAAAGGCGCTTCAAGGAAACACTTTTTGGCCACTAAGCCACCCACATACAAACATACATATATTTGTTATTTATATACAGATTTATCTAAAAGATATCGTATATGATAATTTTTGGCGTTCCTGTGGGCGTTCAATGTTTTCTTAATTAAGAGATACATGTATAAAGAGCACATTCATGTTGTCATCTTTCCTCATACTTTATGTACAAAAATTGCTTATTTTTTGGACTCATCCAAATTTTAGCTGATTGCTGTAAAATTGGTTACTGTAAAAGGTAGCCAATAATGTCTTTGGCTCAAATTACATAAATACAACCTACCCACCTGTTAATTGGGTAAGCACATTGTTAATTTGGAAAAAAACAACAACAAGAAGCCTACCTTTTCAGCATTAATTTGTTTGCTTCAAGCAACATTCAGGGCAGTAGAGATCAGCTTATGTGCTTTCTTCATCAATTTTTCCCAAGCAATTCTTTTTTGACTGATGTGCATTGGTCATCCTGTAGGTAACTTATCCAAGGGGAACCCTACACTGTGCATCCCCTTCATGTTTTCTCCATAATGTTGCATAAAAATGGAAAATTAATTTGATGCCCTGAAAGAATAATATTATTCTAAAATTAAACTCAGACTCCTGTTTATTTTCTGCTATTTTTACTACTAAAAACCATGTTTGCATTCGCAGACCAAATCATTAAATACAGATATTCAAATTAGGAAAAAACGAGAAAACATCAAGTTTAGCATTGTTGATAATCAAGGGTATCAAGCTCGGGAAAATGAATATATTCCTGGACTTAAATATATGCATGCCAATATCAAAACAAACAAGGGACTCGTAATTAATTGACAACTCGCTCAAGGCATTTTCATTATGACGCTGCATAATCACGAAGCTGTCTAATAGAACAAAATAAGATCATGGCTTAATGCGGATTGAATATTCTAATTAATTTTAATAAAGACAAGAAATGGCAAGGTAATTACTATCTTACACAATTAGTAAATTATACAAGCCCTGCAGTCTGCATTTTTATAGTTGACAAAAACGTCTTTATATAGAGTCAAAATATCTGCTTATCATACTTGGATTTTTATCATTTACTAAGAAGGCAACAGAAATAAATTATAAAAATCAATATTTGTTACTGCCTATCTTAAAAAAAATAAAGAAAACTGCAACCTGGATCAATCCGATTTTGTGTTGTTAATAAGATGCAAACAATTAGTATTTAAAATGCAGATCATACAAAGCTCATTAATACGATAATGAGGCAGTTTGAAGGTTATGACCCTGAATGAATTATTGCAAATTCTAAAAATGATGAAAAAGGTAAGTTGCGTCCTTTTGTGTTTTACAAAAACATTGTATAGCTTCGCTTGCATTAGATAAGAATACAGTAGGCGTATTACTAGATATGAGTTTCAATCTACGAGCTCCTTTAATTGCTATGTCAAAAACATGAGTAGATCTGAACATAACAGGATCCCCTAAAAGTTTAATTGTCAACTTCCTTGACTTTTCCAGGTTGTTAAACAAATTTCCCTGACCAATGATAATGTCAAACTTCACATATGTCAATGTTATCAACAATTTTTCAACGTCGACATAGGACAATATTCAATATTTTTTAAAAATTTACTATGACAATTTTGAAAAATGTTGAAAATTTTAAAAGAAAATATTGTAAAATGTTTCCAAAATTAGCCTGACATTTTTTTTTTAAAAATTTGACAAATTTGTATTCGGAAAATGTAGGACATTTTTAAAAATTTTCCTCGGAAACTGTTGAAAGTTGTGCAAATTTGTCCTCTCAAATTGGTGAAAATTTTGCAAATTTGTACGGTGAAAATATTTTTAAAAAAATTGCAAATGGGCCATGATCACGTGGAAACATTAATTTTGGATTGTGACAAAATTAATTCGTTGAATTTCCCAGACGTTTTTAATATTAGTGAATTTCCCAGAAGTTCCCTGACTTTTCCAGAACTGGGGTACCCTGCATTATGCAGGTGATCTTTGCATTGCCAAGCAATGTCTGTTAAAGCTAAAATGAACGTTTCAAAATACTATAAGTAATTCCAGCTTTCAGACGTCGAATTAAACTAAAAATCATATTGATTTTGCGTTTTTGCTGCTCACCCGTCAGTTTATCCAACATAAAAATAACAAAATGTGACTGACAAACTTTATAATCTCCGGTTATTTTAAATGCAACGTTATTTATCAATTCGAAATATATAAAAGTGCTTTTTTTAGCAACGTTTTCCATGTTGCATTACGTCGAACGAATGTGGAAAAAGGCATATACTGTAGCTACGTGTATAGAACAAGAAGATGTCATTTCGGAAAGAAATAGCTAAGGGGAAACAAACTTCTTTGTTATCGAAATCCAAAACGATGACGAATTTTCAATCACATCGATTAGAGCGTCTCGAAACGTAATAAATTTACAAAAAATGACAAAGTGTCAGCTTTGATCAGAAAATCGTCTACTCTTGACGGGAATTCTAAAACGCCTTCGGAACTTGGAGGAAATTGGCAGGGCATTATCAGCTTCACGAGAGACTCTTGCGAGGAACGAAAAATAATGGTGGAAAAATAAGTTTAAATTTCCAGATTCCTCCTTCCGTTTTTGACACTCGCGATAGGCGAGAAAAATGGACAGGCTTCATCCAGGGTGTCTGCCAAAACAGACGTCCTCTAAACTCTAAAGGGAACGAAAAAGTTTAAAAACTGTGGTGCATTTCCACATTTTCAAATGTCTGACGAATACTAGTCTAATTTGTCTTGATTACGACTAATCAATCATCATTCGGAAGAGCCATGACTATAGGACTAACCAAATTCGCTGTTAGACGTGATTGATCAATCGACTAACGAGTGCTTATCTCTGAGATATGTTAACTCATTTTCATACTTGATGCCAATCTAGAATACGTTTGGCGTGAACACGTTTCGTTATTTTGAACGTCAATATTCACCAATGTATCGAACGTATGCTGAGCAAGAAATCACACCTTAGGGCCGGTTGCACCAACTTAGGTTAAAATCTGAGGTTTACTAACCTTGGGTTAAAATTAGTCTCCAAGTTAACTTTCGGGTTAGATGCTTGTGTTGCACCAATTAACTCTTGATGAAATATTCCCAGGGTTATGGAACCCATGTTTAACCTGCTGAAACCAAAATGCGTATGAAAAATGAACTAACTTTGAGCAATGCTGCCAGATTGCGCATCCTGGCTTCCCCTGTCTGTGTGACCACGTGGTGCGGCCGGCACAAATGCACTGCACCATATGTCAGGCAAAATGTCCGCCATGTTGTTTTTGCAGGTTAACCTTGTATACTGGCATGATTAACCTTTCTCTTCATTTTTTCCTTAACCCGTGCTTGCGCTATACAACGGTGGGTTAGCCTAGAGTTACACGGTATATGTTAACTCTGGGTTATTTTTAACCTCTGTTTGTGCAACCTGCACTTGTTTGACTTACCCTACCACTTGTAAAAAAGAAACAGCATTCTCTCCATCAGAACTAAGAAATCTTCCAAACAAGTACTCAAACTATAGTTAACCAAGTTAATGAAAACCCGCGAATCTATATATAGTAGCTTTAGTGCGCAAGATTATAGATTAAGGATTATTGGAAAGTAGGGAAATGGCAGTCTATAAAACCTGTATATGTTTTTAAGGGGGGAGCAGAATGAAACCAATAAGCAAACCAGCGGCTATTTACAGTAGCTAATACCAGCTCGACTATAGAGCATTTATGAGCCGGATTTAGTTGACGAACAACATCCTCGTATATATAGTTGCCGGAACAAACAAGGGATTAGAATGCATGAAGCAAAAGGATCGTTTGCAGGAAATGTCGAGGATGTTCCAAATCCAAGGTAGGAAAAAGGTGGATTTGAAGAGACGCGATGGAGGAAATGAGGTCCAGGGAAATTCTAGCAAATGCCCAAGTATCAACCGTGCCGTACATTAGTGGAAAAAGACATCTATATACCATAGAATCCGCAACTACATTCCGAAAAAAACAACTTAGGATAAGGGCTCAAGTTTTCTTATTGGAAAAATACGACATGAGAATAACAGAAAAATATGGAGCCAATAGATCTATCGTCGACGAAAATATTGGCAGGAATAAATGGAGGGATGTTGGTTACATCCAAAAAAAAAGATTAGGTGGTAGATTACATATTTCTGGACGGGCAAGATCGTTACGTGCGCACATTTTTAAGATACATTTCGTAGCCTATAGAAGGCAGTTATGGCTCGTGAAGCGAAATGTTTTTCCTGGGTTTTTGCAAACAAATAGCAACTTGCTTGTAATTGGCATGCGCTGGGCAAGATGGGCTTATTACGTGTCCTTGTACGTGAATCGCAAATTTACTGCTGTTGACTAACGTCTGCATCACGTGCTTAGGGCAATAACTAAACAACGGCTTCCAGAATACAGCTCCGGGTAAAGTCTATGGAACGGATATTCAACAGTTTATTTTTCCAGATTTTCCCCAATTATAAGTGAAATACAAGTACTGTAAACCTGAATAAAAAAAAACTGAATTTGTCAAAATTTGAAAAATTTGGCAAATATCTTCGCAAGGTGGCTTAGAGGTTAGCATCTTCGTTTTGCATTTGGTAGACTAAGGTTCGATTCTCGGGTCGGCTATCTTCGATTGTGGTTTTTCATGGTTTCCCACAATTTCTACAGGCGAATGCTGAGATAGTTCCTATATTAAATCGGCTATGGTCGTCTTCCTATTCCATTCCACCCTCCTCGTTAACATCCCAAATTCGGGAAAATTAATTAAATTGTGATTTTGGGATCAATCATGACCAGAATAATTAGTCTGATTTGAATTGTAGGATGATATCCCCCCTGCCACATGGTACTATGTACCGACTGCAGGGTAAATAATAGAATACCGTAAATACGGAATTAAGCGCCCCGGCGCTTATTTGCAAATTCCGGGGAACCCCCCCGGCGATTATTAAAGGCA
>JAQGBX010000102.1:0-49038 GCA_034698745.1 Megaphyllum sjaelandicum
GAATTCCACTTGTCCAAAAAGAATACACTCGGGTACTCCGAGGGTACTCTTTTTGGACAAGTGGAATTCGCCATTAGTATCAAAAAACGGCAATCTGTTGCGCAGGATTTGTCGATGTTCGACCTAATCCTTCCAAGATGTTTTTATAATCCATATATACCGTAGTTGATGATAATTATATTAAACTAATGAAGTTCGGAATCAAACATCTAATCTTAACACGTATACAAAGGCAACAAGCTTGCATATTTATTTAAACATGATAGAATCCCAGGTATTTCGTAAATGTCATTGATAGTGAAGTTACAAATCTTTTCACATCTCAAAGATTCTTTTAAACCTTTTTTCCAAAGAAAATAATACAAATTATTATTT
This sequence comes from Megaphyllum sjaelandicum, assembly GCA_034698745.1. NCBI lineage: Eukaryota > Metazoa > Arthropoda > Diplopoda > Julida > Julidae > Megaphyllum > Megaphyllum sjaelandicum. Next base: position 376 of record JAQGBX010000102.1, read on the forward strand.
GTAAAAATGGTTGTACTGCATAATCTTTTGAAAGATCATCTTGAAACTAGTGGATAGTCAAAGAATGTATTTTTGTTACATTTGATTAATTCTTATCCATTCATTTAGAAAATTAGAAAATGACATGAAGTATCCACCTCTTTGGAGAAATTATCTTTTCCCCCATTTTTATATCTAGATTTTGTCAATTAGCTGTATTAAATGGCTGTTATGGAATTATTTCTAAGGATGATATTATGCAGTTAATAAAGATTTTTGTACTAACTTGGCAGCTATGACTGCTTTTGACTGGTAACTTCACTGCCCAAGCTGAAACTGCCTACCCCCGCCTCTTGTTTAGACTTGCTATTTAGAGGTTTTGTTAAATTTTAGAGAAAACGTTTTGTATCTTGGTCACGCACTCAGTGCTACTGCTTGGAATGGGACACGTACTATTATTTATAAATACAATTATCGTTCTGTGTAGGTTGGGCATATGAATCCTTCCAGCATTTCTGTCTGTTGTTTCCTTCAATGCACACTTTCTAAGTTAAAAGATTCAGTCAACTGATGTTTCCTTATTTTTTTATAAATAGCCATGGATAAATATCTAGTTCATCTTATTTCAAGTGGAATTCATGAACCATACCATATAATTAGACTCTTTGAAATGTATTTAAACGAGCTCATATTTGTGAAATCTACATCATAGTTTTATTTGTATGGATAATTTCTATCATCTATAATTGACAGCTGCCTGTAGAACAAGAAAAATGATTCTTTAAAATAATTTTAGCTATTTAGCATAGCAAATTAACATAATGCTCTCATCTCCAGTTTTTGATTTGATAAGTACTAGCACATTTGCATCTCCAAAATAACAGGTAATAATTCTGCAGTTTTTGGTAATCGTCTGATAAATCTTAATGAAAGGAGAATTACTGGTAATCATAAATTTTAAAATAATCTACAAATAGTAATATAAATTTCAGAAGTTAACATTTTCCGTTGAGTTCTTTATATTACATGGTTAATATTAAAAATGGAAAATTTCAAGTATCTACAAATTATCCGCAAAATTTTTACTTTATGCATATACTGTAAACATGACTTCGATGTACAATAGAACTCCAATTATCCGAATCAATTGGGACCGGACCCCATTCGGATGATCAAAAATTCGGGTAATTGGATTTTTTCCGAAAAAGGGTACATATATTATGTATTTTAAGGAAAAAGAGCTTATTTTCGGTACTGTATGCATTTTTAATTAATTAAATGAAAAGGCAACACTTTTACATGTTAAATAGCGTATGTACTTACAAGTGCTGTACATTAGTACATGTGCATTGTAAATGAAAAGCATTGTTTGCTGAACATCTCGGTCAGAGTTAAGGTGTTTGACTGTCTTGATCCGTTTTTGGGCAGCCATATGCGAAATTTATTTTCTGAAAACGATTCGGATAGTCGGAGTTCGGATAATTGAAGTTCTAATGTACATGTAGTTGAAACCAAATATGTTGGCAAGGTGAGTGAAACTATCGAGTGTCACTTGGAATCAATAGTAATTAAACCCTAATTGGCCACGCTTAATGCTTTTATAATTTAATTAGTGGGCTTTAATAATTAAACGAGGAAGGTGTCATACATGAAATTGGCCCTGACGGACATCTACCAAAACTGCATCGAGAAAATGGTGTGAAAAATCCACTTTCTAATGTCACGCCATGACATGTTGTGGTCAGTTTGGATTTATTTGGTCGTTAAAATTTGCCGATTTGGATTAATGCTGATTATAAGTAATTATTATTAATTTAATCGACTTTTATGTTTTTTGGAGCTGATGCTTTTTCATTATTTAAATTAAATATATAACGAGGTTCGCTGTGCAGTACGTTTGGAACTATTCAGACACCCTACAATGCACTGTTCTAATCAAATTTGTTATTTTAGGGTACCGTAAAACCTGTTAAGAGTGACCACCAAAAAAACGCTATCTTGGTCAATGTACACAGGTGCTCACTATACAAAGAATGCCTGAATTAAATTTAAATAATGAACATGAACACTGTACTTGTACATGTAGACTGTGAAACATGTACAGTAGTAAAAACCACAAAACTAAAAAAAATACAGAATCATCATGTCCAAGTGTTAGGCTAAAGCAAGATTTAACGTGACTCATCTGTTATCTGGTCACTTTTTAAGGTACATTTGAAATGTAAAAATGCAAAAAAAGACAACACGTACACACTGGTCACTGTACATAATAGACAGGTGGTCACTATATGGAGAATTGTTATGAAGGAAATGTAGGCCCACACTAGAAAAAAACAACACACTAAAAAGTGGTCAACATAAACAAATGGTCACTTTTCCAGGTTTTACTGTATTACGAAATGCAAATGCGGGGTGTCCTTAGTATTATCAAAATGCTAATACAACCATTAATATGATAATAATTAAATAGAACATTCATATTGTGTATAAAATACAGTAAAACCTGGAAAAGTGACCACCTTTGTCGGTAATCGCCTGTTTATGTTGACCACTTGTTAGTGTTCTAGTAGTTTATTCTAGTGTACATTTCCTTCAATATATAGTTGTACAATTGTATACAATATAGTTGTATAGTGGCCAGTAACCACCTGTCTATTGTGTGCAGTGACCAGTGTGTGTTGTCTTTTTATGCAATTTTTTCATTGCTGATCTACCTTAAAAAGTAACCAGATAACCCGTGTAAAGTGACCAAATTTGCATTTTATTTGGCGGTCACCCTTAACAGGTTTTACTGAAATTCTCTCCATCTTCGAGTGGTTGGAATGTATACATTTTTCTCAACCAGTTTTTTTAATTAAAATGGTATCACAATTTTAATTAAAATAATTGCTTGTGGAAAATTCAAGACTAAATTGTGCATAAAATAGTCTCCATTAACGAGGATAAATAAATACAAATTCAAATGTATTTACTTTTGACAATCTTGACAATTCGTAAGCATTTTGTTCGAGTGCCCCCTATACAGTATTGTTTACAAAAATAATTCTTCCTAAAATCTGATAAAATGAGCCGCTAATAAAGGTCATAGGTTACAAATTTTGGTATATTTTATTAGCAACCACATTTTCAACATAATTAGTATAATGTTGAAAATGCTCCATAATTTCATAATTGATCTTTGGTTACATCATTAATGCCTAAAAAAAGTTCATGTAGTCACGTGGGTACAGTATGGTGACTCCGTCCACTTTTACCTAGCCATGAGCTCGCAGCGCCCCCCAGGAAGTGTTTATTCACTTCACTCAGGTAGAGATGGGAAAAGTCGTTCACTTAAGTGAGTTTCTCACTCCTACTTCATTCACCAAATTGAACTACTTCATCGTTCACAAGTTCGAACCGGATTTGAGTGAACTATAGTTCTTTTCTTCTTTTTTCGTTCACTCATTAATGCACTATCATGTTGCACGCTCACATCAAAGGTGCCGACACGGAGTGACCCTACTGGTGTTTTCGTATATATACTGTGGCACAGTAGCCTATAATATCTAGTGTGGTTTATAACGAAAATTGTTCGTCCAGTTAATTTTAATCTGACATTAAATAGAACCGTAACTAAGCCATGGACTCGAGAGTCCAAATTAAGTTTTTAATTAGCGTTTAATCACCCATCGTGGTGCCAGACACCGAAAGTGTGTCTCCGTTGCACGAACATGTTTAACGAAATTTCCCACGTAATTAATTCTCAACTATTATGTGATCACACGCGCTAATTACCAGAAAAAAGCAACTTGGAGCGGAAATTAATTATAATCTGCTTTCCATGCATGCAGACTAATTGAGGATTAAATGTGGCTGCGAGGATATTCAGATGTATATCGATATCGCCATCTTTAATTTCCTTTCTTAGGCCTAAACGATATCAATTTGGTGCAAATGTAGAGTAATTAGTGCTTCCAATAAGCCTAAATATTATCTGAAAATTGGCCTTGTGGGACAAGTTTTTGATGACTAATATGCCTTATGTACAAATATTCTGATCCTGTATGATTTTTCTCGGAAATTCATTAAGTGCTAACTTATACGTAGTGTTCGTCCATTGTGCATTTGAATGACTTTTTTGGGAAAATTTACAATCCAAAATGAATGTTTTCAAGTGGTTAGCTGAGGGTACAAATGCAAAAATTTTAAAATTTTCTCAGTACAAATTTGTACGTTCACCAATTTCAGAGAGCATATTTGCATAATTTTCGATCGGATTCGGGGTACAAATTTGCAAAATTCTTAACTTTTGCAGAGTGCAAATTTTCAGAATCTTACACATTTTCTGAATACAAATATCAATTTTTCAAACTGTTTTCATGCTAATCTTTTGAAATTTTAAAAAAAAGTTCTGAGTATAAATTTTCAAAATTTTTAATAATTTTCTCAGTATAAATTTTTAAAATTTATCACCAATTTCAGAGAGCACATTTGCATAATTTTCGATATTTTCCGAAAACAAACTTGCAATAATTGCCACGTTTCCCAGAGTACAAATTTGCAATGTTTTCATCATATTCGGGGGACAAATTTGCAAAATTCTCATCCTTGAAAATTTAAGAGTGCAAATTTTCAGAATTTTCCACATTTTCCGAATACATACTATATGTCAAATTTTCAAACATTTATCATGCTAATCTCGTAAAAAAAAATTAAGTATAAATTATTAAAATGTTCACCAATTTCATAGAGCACATTTTTATAATTTTCGATTTTTGCAAAATTCTTAACCTTTTCAGAGTGCAAATTTTCAGCACATTTGCATAATTTTCGATGACAAACTTACACGAATTTGCCACGTTTTTCCGAGTATACTGTAAATTTGCAAAGTTTTCGTCAGATTCGGAGGTCAAATTTGCAAAATACTCAACCTTTTCAGAGTGCAAATTTTCAGAGTTTTCAACATTTTCCGAATACAGACATCAAATTTTCAAACGTTTTTCTTGCTAATCAATGTAAAAAATTTCTCGATCAGTATAAATTTGTAAAATGTTCACTAATTTAAGAGAGCACATTTTTATAATTTTCGATTTTTGCAAAATTTCTTAACCTTTTCAGAGTGCAAATTTTCCGCACATTTGCATAATTTTCGATCTTTTCCGGTGACAAACTTACTGTACATGAATTTGCCACGTTTTTTCCGAGTATACTGTAAATTTGCAAAGTTTTCGTCAGATTCGGAGGTCAAATATGCTAAATGCTCAACCTTTTCAGAGTACAAATTTTCAGAGTTTTCAACATTTTCCGAATACAAACATCAAATTTTCAAACGTTTTTCTCGCTATTTATAATCCGGTAAAATTTTTCAAAATTTTCTTCGTTAAAATTTTGAAATTTAAAAAAAAAATATGTCATTGGTCAGGGAAGTTTGTTTAAAAACCTGGAAAGGTCAGTTAAGTTAACGCATCTTTTTACATTTTTACTTTACACTTCAATTTACGTTAGCAAATTTGTCATATTCAGCATATTCAGCAAGGTTGAATAACCTTGTGCATTTGGAATTCTGTGTGATTTTTGTAACATGTATTCCTGCCTATTGGGTAGATGTAAGCGATACATTTGTATCCCTTCTATTCCTCTTCCTTTATTGGAATAAAGCCTTATTATTATTATTATTATTTGGTTTTCCGTGTAATGACACGATCACGTGGTCGAGCATCACGCGTTCGGCACGTGGTCCGCACGAGGAACGCACGTTCCATTTCCCGCCAACGCAGTACGCACGTGCCAATTACCCTGCTTTTATACAGGGTGTCGCTAAAATCGCAGCGCCTAGAAATCGCAGATCACGCACATTGAAGGCGCGGGTCGTGACCCCGATGACCCGTGGGTCGTCGTTCCCGGGTGCTCGTAAAATCCGGGTATGGCGCATCTCGCACGCGCTGCAAGTACGCCTATAACTCTTATGCTAATGACGAAATGGGACGAGCTAATGAAATGCAGGCTAGTGGCGCTTGATCGACACTACGGAGTCCTGCCCAGGCCCTCGATCATCGCAGTTGTGGTAATTGTAGAGAAAGAGAGAGAGAGAGGAAAAGAGCAACCAAACTGCATCATGCATATGAGCGCCAGTAGAGGTAGCGTGCGGCGGCGCCCCGACTCAGCGGAAAGATCAGCGAACTCGAGACTCCTGCATTCGGAATGCGCTCGCCGCTAGGGTGGCGCCACTGCCGCGACTGACCTCCACGCCTCTCGCCGGGGGTCAAAGGTGAGATATACCGACCGTTCGTGACGTCATCGCCCGGAGAAGATGATCGGAAACTGACCATCGTGACGTCATCGCCTTACCGGGGGGCCCTGGAGTCGTGAACTTGTGGAGATTTCAAATTTCGGACATCATCAACCACCCCCAATTACGCATCTGGGGGTCTTGTCATCACCGGAAGAATTTGCTGACGGAACGAAAACTATAATACCGGAGTTGATCTCTAGCCCATCGAGAATTTCTACTCACCTGCCAGCTCCCTCTGCCGGTGTTGACGGGTCAATCGAGTTGACTCGACCTAGTGTTGAAGTGCTGCTACATTGTCCGACCTCGCGAATTATAATTATGCTCGGGATGATTGTGAATTAATACCGATCTGATCACTTTTATTGGATATTCTTAACTTGGCCACCGGTGCAGTTCCGTTTCCGTTTTTGGTGATTTTGTTGTTTTTGGTTTCGGATCTATTCTCGAAATAGGATTTATCAGTGAGTGTGTTTCATCCTCCCCCAACAAGACAACGACCAAAAAATTGAAATTTTTGACGATAAAACGTTGAAATTTTGTCTCGTTTCGCTTGAAGGTTCATCCCAACCGGTTGCGACCCGTATGGCGGTGTAGCGGCGCTCCTGCCAAAGGACTACCGGCGTTTACTACCGCGTACGTTTTACTGCTACGCAAGTTCATGGACTCTTTGGGAGAGATTGATCATCCTTGAGTGGGTTTTCTTGAGGTAAGAAAACTATTTCGTGTCGTCATGGTTGGTGTTTTTTTTTCGTATACTTCTTCTCGGGTTTATGTCCTGTACGGTACGGTTGTTCCCCGACTGGACTTTTGTAAGTTAGTGAATGCTTGTCCGTGTGTCCGTTCGTAAGCAAGCTCCGAGACCCCAGTATACTTACTATAGGGATGCTTAAGAGACCGTTTTCGGGCAGTTTTAACATATTATACAAAATGGCGTTTCGCATCTACAATTTTAAAAGTGAACGGCTTCTGCGTGCAGGGATGTGCTTTTTTGAAAATCGATAGAGCTGCTGGAAAGGATGATTTATATGGCCAGGGTTTTAGCTGCTAGCCCCAGCCTTTTATAGGCGAAAATGTCCGGATTTTTGGAGGTTTTTTTTCCCAAACTAGCATCTTATTTGCATAGGAAAAAAATTTTCGGGTAATGAAACGAATATCGATCATAATTGACGTTGATAAAGGGCTCCTGCCAACAAAACGCGTGTCGTGAGACTCCATTTTGAAAATCAGTTTTTCATGCAAATTTTAGCAGAAAATATTAATTTCGTTTCCGGAATTTAAAATTTTTTAATTAATACGAATTTCGAATTTATAACGTGTTGGTTTTGGTTCGGGCTATTTTTTTTCCGGAATATTTTAAATTTTTCGTAAATTTCACGTCTCGATGAACAATTTTGGATCTGTTTATTTCTTTAAATTTTATGTCAAAATATTGTTGGTTTTTCCAAAAAATTAAAAATTTTAATTACCTGAAATTCGAAATTTTTGATTACCTGAAAATTTCGCATTCATAATAGACGCTGATTAAATGCGGTTATTTTAAATGATCGTTTTCCTGGATTTAAAATTGTTTTGTTTACACATAGAATTCGTTTTTTTGGGGTTTAGTTTTAAGTAAAAATTAACGCGCATTTAAAAATTTCGTCTGAATCGATGCTTAAGTGGAATATTTTTCTGAGCGCATTTATTAATAAAATACTGCGCATATTTTTTTTTTAAATTTAGACGAACTTAAATTTTGTACTATATTTATGCGTTTTTCACCCACATTTTACAATGTGTTAAAAATTCAGAATATTCTGAATAATTCAGTTTTAAGAATTCAACTATTAAGATTTCTTTAGTTATTTTTTATCTGTTTTTCGTGAATATCGACCATTTTTTGAACCGCGATTTATAATTATCGACTAGGTGATGCTATCCTGTGATGCCTCCTTATTATTAAAAAATATATTTTTTTTTTTTTTTTGTAATTTCGTTCACTTTTTATGTGCATATTTTACCATTTAAGATAAATATTTTTGTCGTTCAAGCAGGTTTTTCACTACTATTTAATATAAAAAATCGTATAAGTCACTGAAGAATGATTTCCGATACAGTCCATAATCTATAGGCCTGTCGTCTGTTAATTAATAACTCGTATAGTTATTTTTATTACGGTACATTTCATATGCTTTGTACCTTATTAAACCTCTATATAATATTTGAAATTTAAGAAGATAATTTCAGCGATATTTCGAGTTCAGAGTTAATAATTGTCCATTCGATCACACGTATGGTAAGGACGACTATTGTTGTTAACGATTGATTGCCAAGATTGATATCCAATTAAATAATATTTGAGATGTAAGAAAATAAATACAACGATATTTCGAGTTCAGAGTTATTATTCAATCTTGAAATTTCGTTATCAGAACATTTTCGTAATTTTGGAAAAAAAACGGTCAAAGCACGTTTTTAAATGGCGTTTTTCACCAATATAATCGATATATTAATATATGATCGATATAATAGATATATAATAATATTCCCAAATATATCTAAATATTAAAATATCTGATAATAAAATAGTGTTAAATTTAAAACCAGTGCTGGGTATAGCCTGACCCTTTTCATTCTGACCTTTGGATTTCAACATGACTATGAAATAAAACTGTTTATCGTTGCTTTAATGGGAGACATAGCTAATTGTCACGTATGTGGTCAGTTAGTATATATGCTGACCAGTTAAAATAAAAGAAACCTTTTGCCTACCTTTGGATGCTGCAGGTTGAGCGTATTCGTTGACTGGATTATTGATGAATTTGCTGCAAATTTCAATTAAATATAATATTTTCAAATATAAAAAGCCCACCATGTTGTTGGTGCATTTATAGGATTCGATGCAAATTAAGGGGATTTTATTTCGTCATCCATCTTTCTCGTCATCATTTTCTGTCTCTCTCTCCTCTGTTGTGGATCAATATCCCAGATTCAAGATGTCTGAATTTTGGTCCGTAAAATTAGACGTAAAAAATGGATGCTTCGGGATGCTGCATTTGAATACATGCCCTTATTTTTATCCATTCACGTTGTCATTATTTTTCGTTAATTTGCGAGCACAACGTAAAATTTGGTATCACATCTGGGCTGAAATGCACCCAGAAGCACAATTACGTCTAATTCGGAAATATGACACGGATTGCACGTATTTTCATAAACAGATTTCTGACATTTTCAGGTTGTTGTTTTGTGAATCTGCGATGCAATATACTCTTTACTTTTATGGCTGACATTTTCTCCCATATTTATTGAAATTTCTCCCATGTTTATTAAAATTTTGATTTCGATGAAATTATTAGATATCAGCTTTTCCAAAAAGATGAACAGATTCGTATCATAGTCTAATTCTTAAATTCCAACTGGATTTCTGAAACAGTCAAATTATATACATGGTTGGAAAGGTTCTACGTTTTAAATTTCTAAGGGTCATCAGGCCCGATTCTTATACTTCTCATTCATCATTTTATTAACCTGTTTAGCGTGCCATTAAAGGACCCAATTTCCCGAACCATTATGCAGGGTTCCCCCAGACCTGAAAAACCTGGGAAAGTCAGGGAACTTAAAAATGACCTGGAAAAGTCAGGAAAAAGTCAGGGAAGATTGGTTTAGTTTGAAAAAGTCAGGGAATTTCAACGCAGTCATAGCGATCCAAAATTAATAGCTCAGGGCCTATTTTCCAAGTAGAACTTCGCCAAAATTTTTCACATTTTCTTAGCACAGATTTGCAAGATTGTCCATGTTATCCATGTACAAATTTACACAATTTTTCACGTTTTCTGAGTATTAATTTGCAAAATTTTCCACCTTTTCCGAGTAAAAATTAGCAAAATTGTCCACGTTTTTCGTGTACACATTTTCAAAATTCTCTAGGTTTTCCAGAGTTTAAATTTTCCACATTTTCCGAGGACAAAATTGCAAAATTTCCCACTTTTCCGAGCACAAATTTTAACATTTTCAGAATACAAATTTCCTCATCTTAAAAAATTTGCATGCAATTTTTTTAAATTTTTTAAAATAATTATATGTTAATGTTCATAATTGTCGTTAGTAAATTTAAAAAAAAATATTTTGCATTGTCAATTTTGGAAAATATGTCAATTTTTCACGTTGTCGTTGGTCAAGGTAATTTGTTTTAAAACCTGGAAAAGTCAGGGAAGTTGAAAATAAAATTTCTGGGGGAATTTGAGACACGTGCACCGTGACGCGATTCATTAACAAACGTGACGTTTTCAACCAATCTGGTCATTTAACAACCAGCAATTTTTTTTTTCCAAATCCTGCTTTTGGATTCTCGATTCTGGTGTCCAGCATTTTTGACTCTTCCCCCACACAAAAAAATAAACATCAACTTCACTTAATTTATCCTGAAATGTCACAAAACGCACTTCCATCTTTGGGTATATTCATCAGCATGGTTTTATCCTTGTCAGTCCATTAGCTTCCCGATGACAATGGCAACGTGGTGGTCACTGGTCAGCTATCCAACTTCTCTTCTGACTCGCTCTTCAACTGGACATGTGGAAACATGGGAGGTTCGTCCATCAACGACAACTGCTTGTACCGAACTGGCAATGGCATCATGTCTTCTGGCACTGCCATCATCCTCTGATTTTGGTTGTCTGCTCTTGAGCTTTTTGGGGGATTGGGTTCCTCGTTTCCGGTCCGTTACACAGTGGCCCAAACAGGAGTGGACGGTTCTGGCAACTGTGTCAAGTGCTGTCCACCTTTTGAGGGCGAAATGCCGCAAAAATGACGGTGGAAGAGGGAGTCTTTTCTGTCTTTTTTTTGAAAGCCCCTTACAGCTGTCCGTATAATAATAATGTCATCCCTGTGTGCTTTTTTCCTGGGATATGCATTAAATTTCAATTCCTGTAAAATTCTCCGCAGCTGCATATACTGCCCTACTTTGATTTCATCGTCATCATCCTCGTATCTTTTCTCTAAATTCGGCCATTCAGGGCTTAGTACATTTGCCCCTATGTGCCTAGGACCAATGGCGACGAGGCTTTGTGTTTGATGCAGATGCTGGCAGCTATGGGCCCTTGTTGGAGGAGCCAGAAAAGGAGAGATAAAGTAGGGCACAAGGTAGGTTTTCATAGGGGCCCTTCCGATACCATAGAACACCCTTGCAACCCCCACTTCCCCACCCCCTCCCCCGTGATAGCGTTGGGAAAAATGGGAAAATAGGGATGAAAATGAGGTCAGCATTTGGATGAAATATTAGGGAGAGACCCTCCGTTCTTCTGGTGACCAGGGTGCAAGGGCGTTCACGGACGCCAGCTTGCTTTTTTATTTCCAACTTTTTCAACTGAAATTTCATTTCTGTAGCTCCCTTTGAAGAGCACGGTTTGGGTTGGAAACCCCAGTTTTTGGATTTTGTCCACGTATTTTTGGCAGTACGAGTGGATTGGGATACTCAGTTTGGATGCATTTTTTCATCAGTGATGTGAGGCTGAATTTTTTTTTTAAATTTTGGAAGTGAAATTGTTTCATTTCTGAAACTGGATTTGTCCATGGTTTGCTCTTCTGAACAATTTTGGAAGTGAAATCCTTTCATTTCTGAAACTCAGTATGAACTGGAAGAACTCAAATTTTGGAATCGTCCATGGTTTGCTCTTCTGAACAATTTTGAAAGTGAAATAGTTTCATTTCTGAAAATTAGTATGGACTGGAAAACTAAAATTTTCAATTTTGTAAGTGTAATTGTTTCATTTCTGAAACTCAGTAGCATATGGACTGGAAAACTCAAATTTTCAATTTTATATATTAAAGTGAAACTGTTTCATTTCTGACAACTCAAATTTTGGATTTGTCCATGGTTTGCTCTTCTGGACTTCAATGTTGAGATTGAAAATGTTTCATATCTGAAACTCAGTATGGACTGGAAAACTCAAATTTTTGGATTTTGTAAGTGAAATTGTTTCATTTCTGAAACTCAGTATGGACTGGAAAACTCAAATTTTCAATTTTGTAAGTTAAACTGCTTTATTTCTGAAAACTCAAATTTTGGATTTTGTCCATGGTTTGCTGTTCTGTACTTCAATGTTAAGATTGAAATTGTTTCATTTCGTAAACTCAGTATGGACTGGAAAACTAAAATTTTCAATTTTGTAAGTGTAATTGTTTCATTTCTGAAACTCAGCATGGACTGGAAAACTCAATTTTTTGGATTTTGTAAGTGAAATTGTTTCATTTCTGAAACTCAGTTTGGATTGGAAAACTCAAATTTTAAATTTTGTAAGTTAAACTGTTTCATTTCTGAAAACTCAAATTTTGGATTTTGTCCATGGTTTGCTGTTCTGTACTTGAATGTTAAGATTTGAAATTGTTTTATTTCTGAGACTCATTTCTAAATACTCTCAAATTTTGGATTTGTCCATGGTATGCTCTTCTGAACTTGAATGTTAGGATACGAAATTGTTTTCAAAATGAGTGGATTTCAGTTTTAAAATATCATTTTGTCGCAAAATCCTGGTAATTTTACGAAGATGATTCGGGCTTCGGATGGAGTGCGAGAATTCGATCATTAGTGCATCAGTAATATGTCCCACATATTACGAAGTTATTTCTGAATCTCATATGGAAAACCCAGATTTGGATTTATCACTGCAAGTAGTTTGGTGAGCTTCCATGGATGCAAGTTTTCATCAACGATGTACATGTATGTGACAAGTGCCAAGGAAAGTGATTAAAACGTCATCTGGATAGTCCGTGCTGCGAGTTGGACATCTCGATCTTCGCGGATTAAGTCCAGCCAGCTTGACCGCTATGCAGGAAGGAAAAAAAATAGATTCATCCGTTTGGGAGGAATCAAAAAGGAGGGAAAACGAAAATCTGTAAACACTACTGGACCTTGACCCGCCTTTGGCTTTTCGTATAAACGATCCAGTATATCCTCATCGATGAAATGGCAATGCTATATCTAATGAAATCAATCGGAAGATTACCTTCTTCGGATCTATTTGACCGCGGTCATCTATAGGCCAGCTTTTAAAAAGCATCTTTCAATGGCGGATTTGAGCCCAAAATCTGCCTTTTCAATGGCTGCCATTGCTCGCTCTTTCAAGAGATGGATTTGCATTCGCCATCATTGATTAATGGTTGAGGATGATGCAGAAATCTGTCAAATAATGGCGGATGGAGAGAAAAATATTTTATCGTGACTTTCGAGATTCGGTCATGATCTTATACTGATTATTTGAAGCTTGATAATTTTTGATATTTTTAGATTTAAAGATGGTTTTCCAGTTAATTCTCAGTTTGGGGTCTACGTCTTAATTTTTACTAAACCTTTAATAGGCCTATCAAAGCACGAAAATGATTACAATATGCATATATAACATGCAGATTTTAATATTTTAAAAAAGTATCTTTATTGACACTGCAATAAATTTGCAGAATTTTCGGTATGCTACTGTATAGGCTACATGTATGTGCATACCATCACCTCCAAATTTTGCCTGAATTTATTATTAAATAATAAATTACATAATACATATTTTGTTCAGTAATTACACCATCAAATTTGCGCTCGGTAAATACAAAGAATCGTTCATAGAATCGTGATTTGGTCGTATTCTTAATTTAATTAATTTTAAATGCATTCGTTCATGTTAAATGGTGTACAACCACATCGAAAAACAAGCTTCAGAAATATATTTTTAGAAATGCATTATTGTAATAATAAATGTTTTTTAAAATACATTTTTTAAAAAAAACAAATGTATTTTTAGCTTTAAAATACATTTTAAAAGTTATTTCAATATAATTTTAAAAAAATGTATGCAACATATATATATTTTTAAATGCATTTTCAATACCATATAAAAGATATTTTCATTAAAATATATTTTCCAAAACATATAATGAAATGCTAATTTAATGTATTTAAAAAAAACATTACTGTAAATCTATTTTTCCTTAAAAAAAATGTATATTAAATGTATCACAAGGTATTTTTATTTCGATGTGGGCATGTAGATAACGGTAGCATGATTGCATAAGAGGAATTTTGGTATGTTGACATAATGAGTGTTTTACTTTTAAACAGCTTCAAATATATAGGGCCTACTTCATTATCAAACAAGTTTTCTATATTTGTATGCATGTTAATGATATTTTAATGACACATTTACATTATGGTGACTAATAATATTTATTGCTGTAACATGTTTTATACTGTGTAAAAAATTAACGGGCACTTGTATACAGTTCATGTTTAGGTTATGTCAAGTAAAGAAAATCATAGCCTACATTGGCTATATTGTTCTATATTGTTTTGAATTATGAAATTCATTTTTAATACATGTTCTGTTTCTGTATACAAGATATGCAATCTGTAGACTGTTTACATTATTAATTAACTCGATTTATTTACATTTTATAAAAATGCAAATTTGCATTTTGATATTATTACGAATCATGGTATAATGTAGTTTCTAGATGAATTCTATTATATTCATTTATTGTGTCCATAGGTTGACGAGCATGCGTTGAATTTAGGAAAAATTTTGTAAGCCTATTTTGCATTTAAAAGGCTTAATTGCATGCATAGGGCATTCATGGATGGATCGATAATTGCGAGCGCGACTAAAAAGGCCTATAAAATTAGCATATTTGTATAATTACAGCTTCCACGCATAAATTTGTCCCATAAATTTGAATTCTAACCGAGCAAAGGGTCAAATTAATAAAGGCACTAATTATATTTAGGCTCTTTTGAATTTTTAGAAATAATTTTCGAAATAAGTAGGCCTAAATACGAGGTGTAGGCTATATGTTCCACTTCAAAGCATATATATACTGTATATGCGTGCAATAAATAAAAAACGTGGGGAAATGCAGTTCTACACGTTCATCTATGTATTTAAACACATGTCTGAGTTATTGAGTTCCATAAGATTACGCGGTGATTGTAAATTAGTGGAAATCTTGCATCATGCTGATAAACATAACTGCAAAAAGTAATTAGCATAAATGCTAATTACATGCAGTTATATTTTGTATTCTCGTATGGTATGACTATCGTCAATTTATAATTTACATTCTATGATAAAATAAATAAGTTTGCAATTAAAGCACATTAGATACAGTACGTTCAAAAGACCCTCTTGATCACGTGATTATCACATGTTGTTTATCACGTGTTTAACTGTAGTAAATTATACCGTTATTATACATGTTATTTGTGTTTAAACATATAATGGTGACATAATCTAAACACATTAATTAATAATTAAGTTTGCAATTCAAGCACATTATCGTTCAAAAGACCCTTTTGATCACGTGATTATCACATATTGTTTAATACACGTGCATGCTTAACTGTAGTAAATTATACCTTTATATTACATGTTATGTGTGTTTAAACATGTAATGGTGACATAATCTAAACACGTTAAAACTGCACGATGCACATTAAATCTTGTAAATTATGTTTGGTTCATTTTTATATATGAGTATACAACGTGTTTGAGTACCGTGTTGAGATTGAGTGTTACACATAATGGTGCACTATACTAGTACATACTGTATAAGCACATTTTCTACATAAATTTGATATCATAATTTCCTCCCCTGTTAATAATTTAAGAATAATTACATGTTCTCGACATGCATGCTTATACTCTGATTGGGTCCTTTGATGACTCGATCGTTTAAAGCATTTTCAACCAATTGCAAAATTTTATAATTTTAACAGTTTTTTTTTTAATTTCATTTCTTGTAGATTTTAATTTAATTAAGCCTATAATAGCATCTGAGCCATGTACGTTACGCTTGATACATGTATATTTCGAAGCCAATTTTTTCTGATCTTAAGAGCTAATTGAGCAGCTATTAATTAATGCAAACACGGTTGTTCGGATGATTAATTATAAAATGTCAGTTTTTATCGTTCTTTTGTATTCCTACAATGACTCGCTTGTCAGGCACATATCCCGCATCGTTAATTATGGGCCTATCATTAGTGCTATTTGCATATCATTTGCATAATGCTTCACCAAGAGATTGGGCCTGCATGGCATACAGTATAGCTGAATTCTCGCTGAAATGGTCTCATGAAATGCATGACTCGAGTATAATGAGTTTAAATTTTCCAATCATTAATTATTAGCTTCTCTTTTTAAATTTATTATATAGGCCTATTCATGCTTTGCATGGACCAAATGACGCATTCATTAAAAATTAAGCTCAAATTGCATCTTTGAGACCCAATGAGTCCTTCTTTTAACGACCATCTTTTATTGGTTGTGGAACAGAAGGCATTTTGATTTAACCCATTCCTGCATTAATTTGTTGGTCAGTTCCTTACAAATGTTTGCTTCGCGAACACTCATTTGGTGAACGGAAGTGGTCAACCGTGGTGGTCAATTTGCCGGCCATTAATCGATTGGAATTCGGCGTTGAGCCGATTGTTGGCTATATATTGGATGTGTTGAGACAATTTAGCCTCGGATTCAACGCCTTTCTTGTTATATGATATTTTGTCTCTGATCCATTAAGAAAAATTTAGCAAATTTATAACGTGTAAACCAATGTAGAAAACGTGTTGTGCTTATTGCATGCAGCGCACGATGCTATGGAACATGTTGTTACGTCACAATTTTAAAACAACTTGTAATTTGCGAGTTTGCGAATATGAAATAAATGAAACATTCACATGTGTTAAAATTGATTTAACACGAAGTTTACACGTGCAATTAAACATCATTTAACATTTAAAAATTCGCCAGGCTCTTGCATTCGGCGCCATTTGTTATGCATTTACACTGTATATGTGTTTATGAAGTATGCACCTATATTTGACATGTAGGCCACTACATTACTTATACCGTAACTGAATATGTTAAAACGTAAATAGGGAAATTTTTTAACTTGTAAATTTTAGCTGATTTTATTTTGTAATTGCATTTCCAACATGGCCACTGCACGATTTTATGAAATAGGTCAAATCATGAACGTTTACATGTATTACGTCACGTTACTTTATTGCAACATGGTTTTAACATGTCGAAAAGGTGTCTGTATACATATGAAAAATATACACGAAAATGCATGCAAGTACGAAAACACATACAGTATTCCCATGGCATATTTGACATGCATTTAATGGTATATGGTGCATTTATAATTTTTTTAATTTACTCTTCAGGTATTTAAATATTTAATATTTTGTAATTTAAATTTTTAAAATCCCCATTGCATGAATATAATTTACGTGTATCGCACACATTTTCACCACGTAATTATATTTTCAGCGACTTTACATCCTTATTTAGAGAACTATTTGTTAAAATACAAATTTGTGCATGAATTAGTATTACCATATTTGACATGCGTTTAATGATATGGTGCATTTATAAATATTTAAAAATTTACTCTGCTTGTATTTAGATATTTACTATTTTGTAATTTAATCATTAAAATCTCAATTGCATGAATATAATTTACGTGTATGGCACACATGTAGAGAACTTTTTGATAAAATACAAATATGATACAAATAAAATACAAATATCACGTATGGAAGCATAATTCATAATTTTACATTGCTTATTGAATTTGTCCTATATATTAAACCGAGCATCAAAATGACGTATACAATCTCGAACATTCACGTGGTTTACGACATAACGTCATCGTGACGTCATCAGTAAGCTGCGTCGTCATCATTTTATTTTAACAACAAAATCAAATCAACGAGGATTTATTATTTCATATAAGTATATATAATATATCGACTCGCGGGTTTCTTATTTACGATAGATGTAATCATTAATAATTGTTGGAGGATGTACATGTACATGTATACCAGTTTAGGTAAGACAAGAAGAAAAAAAAAAGCCAAAAAGATCTATTATTTGGGCATTAAAATGTTTTCTCGTTATTGCGTCTACAATTGTACAATGCCAGCAATTTCGGTTTGGAGTCGAAAAGATGTTTACCTTGGGCAAATATTGGATTTTTATTTTAGGTATTTAGCCGAAAATTCTAAGAGGAATGTTCACCTTGTTTTTTTGGTTTTTTCTCAGTTGCTTAGCATAAAATTCCCCCTGGATTTTCCTCTTACGACTTTGTCTCCTCATTTTGTGACATGCCAAATCGAGAAGCCTTTTAAATTTATTTAGAAGACAGAAAAGTTGGAGGGGAATTTTCGTACGTTTCTTCAATATAAATGAATTGCCGAAATGATAATGTCCTCTTTTGGCGAATGTAACTCGCGCTTACAAAAAAAAAAGCATTTAATATTAACGTCTATTGAATTTTAAGGGATGCCTTTTTTCTACACATGCATGCATTCCTAAGCGTGACCCCTAAATTTTCGTTTGCACTAATACATGCCTGTAATAAATTTGAGGTTCACTCACCCTTAGCGCAACTATTTTTTTTCTATTTTCTGCCTGTGCCAATTCTATATTCGGTTTCAGTTGAAATTAAATACCCCGAAAACATTCAGGAATCTCAGCCATTATATTCCTCGCATTTGTGCAATTTGAAATTTTAATTTCGTATTTTCCAAAAGGATTTCGTGTATTCAACCCGAATTATGTATACCTTAACCAGGGTTCCCCCAGACCTGGAAAACCTGGAAAAGTCAGAGAACTTGAAAATGATCTGAAAAAGTCAGGGAAGAATGGTTTATATTTTGAAAAAGTCTGGGAAATTCAACGCAGTCATGGCGATCCAAAATTTATACTTCTACAAGGTTAGCTCAATGCTCATTTTCCAAGTAGAAATTAGCAAAAAATTACACATTTTCGAAATAAAGATTTGCAAAATTTTACGTTTTCCATGTACAAATTTACACAATTTTTCACGTTTTTTAAGTATTAATTTGCAAAATTGTCCACGTTTTCCGAATACAAATTAGCACAATTTTTCACTTTTTTCGTGTACAAATTTTCCACATTTTGTGAGGACAAAATTGCAAAATTTTCACTTTTTCCGATCCCAAATTTTTAACATTTTCCGAATACAAAATTTTCCCATTTTAATAAATTTTTTATGCAATTTTTTTTTAATTTTTTTAAAAATTCAATGTTAATTTTCAAAATTGTCGTTAGTAAATTTTAAAAATATATAATCCAAATATTTAATAAAAATAAGTAAAATATTTTCCAGTGTCAAATTTGATTAATATGTCAACAATACATGTTATGCATGTATTTTAACAAAAATGGCGTATACGCAAACGCCCATTAGCATCATTTGATAAAATAAGATATCACACGTTTTTGCGCATATTTGGATGTGCGTTCTAGTAAGCTAGGTATCGATTTCGTGAGATTCATACCCATTTTAAGAGAAAGGGGATAAAGCATATACAATGTACATGCGCCTTTACAATTTTTAACAGGAATCGTCTAAATTTTCGAGAACATTATTCGTGAGTCTTATTTTCTTGTTTAATATTAAAACGAGTTGCCGAAATATGTTTTAATTTTTTTTGTTGACATCCTTTATAACATCTTTTTTGATACAAGATCTTTTATAACATCTTCTAAAATGTCGAAAATGAGAGATCTACGATGTATCTTTGAAGTCCAGTGTGCAAAAGGATTGCATTAATTGGTCAAACAACTGGTGACATTTTTAATACAATTACTGTACATGTACAGTATACCCTAATGATTGTGCATACATGTAATTTAATTCACGAAATTCCACTATCAAGAAAGACCTTATAAATTAAGTATAAAGCAACGTAATATCTCACTTGGTTGGTATACATGTACTGTATGTATGGCGTCAGTTTTATAAATTATAACCTTTAAAAATTACGTAATTAAAAAATAGGTTTTTTGCTGTACATTACTATACATTAAATTGATGAATTCACAATGCGTGCAAAGTGAATGCAGATGCAAATGACTTAACTGCAGAATGACTTAAATGCAGAATGACTGCTCATTCAATTCAGTATACAGTAAATTAAATATTCACACAATCGGTCAAACTTCAATAATCGACCGCCATGCATACCACATCTCAAGAAAACAGTCAATGAAAAGTCAACTGAAAGTGCAGCTAACAGTCAGTTTACAGCTAGTTTTTTTTTTAGACAATTAAGGGTATATACGATTAGTCGATTATGCCCAATTGCATCAACCAAGTTTAAAGCTCCTTAGCATTATCATAGCATATGCACGTCATTCAATGCATTTTAATCAACGTGTTGACCATGATCCTGGACTTAATTGGTTCAGCCGACCACAGACTCATAGCCCAATAATATGTTAAACATTTTAAAACTAAAAATAACATTACTTAAAATACTCTGTGCAAGAAATTTGACATATTCTGAATATTAAGTACTGTATATAGCGGTTTCATGGTTTCAACAGCATACATTCATGCCTGAAATCTATTGCCTGCTTGCTAAAAATAACTAAAAATAAATTAAAAATAACAATACTTAAAATACTTGGTATTTAAAATACTGTATATAACGGTTTCATGGTTTCATGGTTTCAACAGCATATTACATTCATGTCTGAAATCTATTGCCTGCTTGCCGTTATAATTTCTAAATTTTGCACGTTATTGAAATGTAAGCTGACACGGCTTATGACGCGAAAACACGTGTATTTAAAAAAAGGTGCTGGAAACTGTATAATTAAGCATCTGACTGTAATGTAATATGCATGCTCTTATAATCTCGCAAACACGTTGAGACTGATTTCTGAGATATATCAGAGAAATTTTTATTCGATTAGAAGAGAAAAGGCGATGTGAAAACATGCGAGTATTGATATGTGCATCTCGGGGAAAAAAATATTGATCCTGAGATGCCATTGTCAAGTGAAAAGGGAACTGTTGTGACGTGCCCTTAAGTGATATTACTTTGAAATAACATGTCAAATTTAAGCTTATAGCGTATACTGCCATTCAAGCGTTATTAAAATGACTGATCTATGAATAATTAAAATAGTAATTTAATTGAATACGGTATGAAAAAACATTCTGGGAGGAAAAAGACCACCTCATTGGTGCGTTTTATAACAATCTTTTAAATATATGGGATCAGAAAGTGAATTTGCTTACGCCAGCTAGGCTTTTTTTATGCACTAATGCTTAAAACCATTATAAGATTGCCATTAAAACTGCATTCTCCATAAATATGTTTTCGGAGATAGGAACAAAAGTGCGGTGTAATTATAGATTTTTCTTACCCTTCATCTTGATCAACCGGAAATTGTGGATTTCTATCTCGAAATTAGTGCATGGATCTATATATCCTAGTTTTCCCCTCAGTCGCATATTGCAATACGATATAGTTGCAGCGCCCTATTTCCAGAATTCATTTGTAAATTAATTGTTTTTCTATTGTAATAATTAGATTTCGGTTTTTTTTCCTCCTAAATCACTGAAAATAATATTAATCCGAGCTCGGTGCATGGCTATATAGAACAACTTCTATAGCATCGTGCCATGTATTGCTGTATAAGATTCATAATATACGAGAAAACCAAAAATACATATAAATTTACACGGTGTAGGCTGTACAGACTTCCTATATAACATTACAGAAACAGACATGGCTGCTATTGTAAAAGGTTTGACCAGATTCAACGCTAAAATAGCCATGTATTTTTACTCCTATGGATTATGCATTTACACAAATTACATGATTTAATGCATAACATGTATTGCAATATGCATTTTCTAATTGTAAAATACATAATAATATACGAGAGAAATGCATTGTCTAAAAACGTGCGTTGTTATGTTTAGTTAATCAGGGTTCCCCCAGACCTGGAAAATCTGGATAATCTGGAAAAGTCAGGGAACTTGAAAATTACCTGAAAAAGTCTGGGAAAGGTCAGAGAAAAAAGGTTTTTTTTTTGAAAAAGTCAGGTAAATTCAACGCTGTTATGGCGATCCAAAATGAATACTTCTACAAGGTTAGTTCAGAGCCCATTTTTCAAGTAGAAATTTGCAAATTTTCCACATTTTCGGAGTACAGATTTGCAAAATTTTCCACGTTTTCTGGTAATATTTTGCAAAATTTTCCTCATTTTCTGGTATTATTTTGCAAAATTTTCCACGTTTTCCTAGTACAAATTTTTAACATTTTCCGAATACAAAATTTTCCAATTTAAAAAATTTTCACGCAATTTGTTCAATTTTTTTTTTTAAAAAAATTTCAACGTTAATTTTCAAAATTGTCGTTAGATAAATTTAAAAAAAATATTTTCCAGTGTCAATTTTGGTAAATACGTCAATTTTTCACGTTGCCATTGGTCAGGGAAATTTTTATAAAACCTGGAAAAGTCAGGGAAGTTGAAATTGAAATTTCTGGGGGAACCCTGGTATTGCAATTTGCATTTTCTAATTGTAAAATCATATTATACGAGACAAATGCATTGTCTAAAATCGTGTGTTACGTTTAGATAATGGTGTATAATGCTGATATGTAAACCACTTATAGAATTATTTCTTTTAAGATGTAAAAAGAAATGACATACACGTACATGTGCATGTAAATGTTTCCATAACATGGTCTTAATCGTGCAACAATTTCTCGTAGTACCCGAGTACATGTATAATCCTTATTGCCCCAATTCCACGTAACATTCAACTAAATGTCCTATCACCCTCGACCTTGGAATGGCACTGGATATCGAGGTGTTTTATTCCATAGAAATAAAACGCATTATAGAGGGAGCCACTGGTCTTCCCCGAGTAAATAAAACAAAAATAAAACATCATCGATATCGACGTGTGCCCCACGCCCCCTATGAATGTACAATTTGCGACATCTATGGGCCCTCGTTGAATACATAAACGATGTGTTTTTTTTATGTGCCTCTGATGGGTGGCAATATTAGCGCCTAATTTGTTCCGATGCTATAATGTTCGTGTTTGGGTGTGCAAAAAAAAAAGCTTCAACGCTGTCTATTTCATAGGTGATATTTCAATGTGCATAAGTGATAGCGGGGTCACCCAGTCAGACGACCCGGAACATCAGCCCCTTATTGTGCAACATCATAAAAAGCCAAGTGACTCTGTTGCGTTTGTTTAGTTTAGTATTTTAAGGTCAGGTGAACCCTAAGCAAGTGAAGGGGTTGTCCCACAAAGACTTGTTTGTAACCCTATCCCTCCTTTTTTTCAGCTACCCCTTTTTTAATGTTGGCGGAGGGAAAGAGTTGAAAAATGGAGGGGGGACCCTCGGATGGGGGTTACACCTCTACCGGTGACCCAAATGGTGGATCCTGGATCGGGCCAATAGCAATGGCGTGTGTGTGTGTTCTGGCAATGACAAAGTACGTAGTGTTCGTCAATGGAGGCCGGGCTCCCCCCCACGCGCCAGCGCTTGAATATGCAAATTAGCTGCTCGATAAATTTGCATGGCAAACACGTGTAAAAAAGGGGTAAAAGAGAGAGCGCCCTTGTCCGTGGCACAATGTCTGAAGTCTATACGCGGGCTTGTCATTGCCTTGCAACGAAAGTGGCAAAAGGGTTGAAGAAAAGGATGGTGAAGCAGAGTCACTCAACCTCTCAGGCATGAAAGGGGTGAGCACGTGGATGCATTCACACCTACAGCTCCCTCTGCACACCCCTCCCACCTTGTTTGCTTCTTTAGGCCACCTGAAGACGGCGTTGCCTCGCGGGGTCCTAAAGACATTGCGACTTGAAATTCAGACAAATGTTAGATGTTTGGCACAACTGGATGACACACCCATCAGTTGTGTAATGCAACTTGATATTTCGGACAATGCCTTACGTTGTCCATTATACATGTACATCTAAGGGTCAAGTACCGTGCCAAAGATGCATCTTCCTGGTTGAAAAATTGACGTATGTCCTAAGTGATGCATCGACTGGGCGTCATAATTTAAGACAATGTATAAATCTCTAATGCATTATGGAGATTATGAACACTTCTTGAAATGCGACGTTACCACTCGAGAGGAAATGTTATATAATGTGCCTTTAGGGCCGATTACATCAGTTTTGGTTAAAATCTGAGGTTTACTAATTTTGGGTTAACATTTGACATTCGTGGTATTCATTTACTTATTATATTATCATTTACTTATTCATTTACAGTAGGGTACTGAGTTGAATTGAATTGAAGGTTAACTTTCGGGTTAGATGTTTGTGCTGGAAACCAAAATGGAGGACGGGAAAGGAACTAACTTTGACCAATGCTGGCAGATTGCGCATCCTAGTTTCACCTGTCTGTGTGATGGGTCTTGGATATTACTAATAAAAGTGCAGGTTGATATAGTAATTACAAAATTTTGAAACAACGTAATATGTCACTGATGCCTTGGCATACTGTTGTTAAGCTCCCAGGCGCCATTTTGAAAAATGGGTCTAGGCGGCGTAGCATGCAAAATTCCCTAGATGCATCAGATTCATCCGTAATGTCATTACGGATTGTTTAGGGCCGATTGCATCAATTTAGGTTAAAATCTGAGGTTTAATAATTTTGGGTTAAAATTTGACTCCAGGTTAACCTTCTGGTTCGATGTTTGTGTTGCACCAATTAACTCTTGATGATATACACCAGGGGGGATATCCCTGATATATTTTCATGAAACTAGAATGTATAGGACGGGAACAGAACTGACTTTGACCAATGCTGCCATCAGATTGCGAATTCTGGTTACACCTGTTTGTGTGACCAGGTTGTGTAGCATATGCACAATTCCCTAGCTTGTTCTTGTGCAATACAACGGTGGGTTAACCTATAGAGTTAAAAAGTTGGTTAACCCTAGAGTATTTGAGTGTATGTCCGAAACTGTAATAAGTAGTATTGCATTATATTATATTATCGTATTAGCTTGATTAATACTTTTTACACATTAAGTCACATATTCTAAACATGTTTATATTCGGTAAAGTTTTAGTAACGTTTGTAGTAAGGAGTGCCAAGTCAGTCACAGAATACACCGACCTGGCTCCCATTTACAAAAGGTAACGTTCCGCAGTATAGTGAAAGATAATTTGTCCACAAGGACAAAATTCAAGATGGCCGCCAGTGCTAAAAATGAATAATTGTCTGTGTATAGCGTTCAGGAAATGTGCCAGAAAATGGCGTAGCATCGTTTATATCGTCTCGTTTTATAAATACGAGGACAGATTTCAGCCAAAATCGGTTAACATGTTCGCCCCAACAACTTGTTGAGTCTGACAGTCTGAGTGGGCATTTTTCAGGAAGCATTCCGACAAGCACGTTTATTTTATGCAGAAATGCATGTACATGTACTAGTATTTTTTATTTTTTATTTGGGGGGGAATTTCACGAACATTTCTGAATAATTATTCGTTTACAAGGTTTTGTCTTCTTGCGCCAAAGACCCGCATGCTTGCAAGATCGAGCCTCGTTTGGCTATGACATTTATGCCAACTGCTTCTGTGTGGAAGATTTAATCAAAATTATTCAATCAAGATGGCCGCCGTTTTCGGTATTTGTCGTATCCATGCATCAGTTATCGATCGATACGCTTAGCAATGCATTGCATATCCTTAAAAGCGAGCCGACCATTTTTTTTTATTTTTTATTTCCAGGCTGTTTTTTAGTGTTTAACTCGCAAAAAATGTGCACGTTTCAGCAGAAATACAAACCGCTTATTTGAATATTCGGAACGTGCGCATCAGATGCATGCAAAAAAAAAAGTTAAAAAAAATAGAGAAATGGATGAAAAGTCAGGAAATTTCATTAGCAACGATGTAGCAACGATGGAATGTATGGGAAGTTTTCCTTAAAAACTGTGAAAATGAAATTACCGGTAGAATTGCCATCTTGAAAAAAGACGAAGATGGTTTGGGAGACATTGAAAAGTATCGAAATTTTATATCTTCAAATATACATTTGCAATTTCAGTAAATTTTTGTATAGAAACATTATTTATGTATTTTTGAATTTCGTTTAAAATTTGCATGAGTTAAAACTGACGCTGAATAATTCGTGAATTTAGGCTATTTTGTTTTAAAAATTTGATACAGTATAAGAATTTTTCATCTTGAAATTGGGGAATAATATTCGGTTAAACATATATATGTAGTAGATTTCCACAATTTTTCTTTCAAAAATTGGACATTTTGAGATAGTGTAGTTTGCGAAGTAAAATCCAAAACGGTTTTAATTTTGAATCTTGAATAGTGTTGGAAGACTTACAGTATTACATTTAAAATTGTTGAATGTCATGTCATGTCGTAATATACATGTTTTATGGCACTGTAAAACGCTATTTCTGAACGATTTGGATCTTTTAAACAATATGTAAAAGAAAAAATGACGCCATTTTGAAAATGGGGAATTAAAAATGGCTGAATTTGCTGTGATATTTTAATTTGAATGTGCTGCGCAGTATCCATCGTGAAAATATAAACTATAGATCCCTCATACGATTTGTAGCCACTCTTATAGTATTTTACAGTATTTTATATTATATTGTATATATAATATTTATTTATATTTATATTAATATATATATTTTATAGTATATAGTATTTTTACTTTATCAACCTGCAATTTTGTGACATTTTACATAATAGCCTAGACCCATTTTTCAAAATGGCGCCTAGCTGTGAGCTTAACAACAGTATGCCAATTAGGCATCTGTGACATATTACGTTGTTTCAAAATTTTGTAATTACTATATCGACCTGCACTTTTATTACATTTTACATACAGTAATAGCCAAGACCCATTTTTCAAAATGGCGCCTGTGAACTCTCAACTGTATTCCGAGGTATCTGTGACAAATAATCTGAATATAACCCTTGATTTTATTCAGTAATATTATACGTTGTTTCAAAATTTTGTAATTTGGTGGCATAAAAATTCACTAATTGTCCACTAAGTTCGCGGTCTGTTAAGCAGCGTTTAACGTTTCCAGCTACAATGTTGGACAATTTACAAAATGGGGTTTTTGCTAAGCTATACGTTGGCAGTACAAAAATCACGTTTCAAAAAAGTTGGATTTCGTGACCTGCAATTTTGTGACATTTCACATAATAGCCTATAGACCCATTTTTCAAAATGGCGCCTGGGAGCTTAACAACAATATGCCAAGGCATCTGTGACATATATTACGTTGTTTCAAAATTTTGTAATTACTATATCAACCTGCACTTTTATTACATTTTACATACAGTAATAGCCAAAACCCATTTTTCAAAATGGCGCCTGTGAACTTTCAACTGTATGCCGAGGTATCGGTGACATATAATCTGAATATAACCCTTGATTTCATTCAGTAATATTATACGTTGTTTCAAAATTTTGTACTTTGGTGGCATAAAAATTCACTAATTGTCCACTAAGTTCGCGGTCTGTTAAGCAGTGTTTAACGTTTCCAGCTACAATGTTGGACAATTTACAAAATGGGGTTTTTGCTAAGCTACGTTGGCAGTACAAAAATCACGTTTCAAAAAAAGTTGGGATGATTTTTTTTTCAAAATGGCGTTTTGAGTCCCATGGCCGTTTGTCCAACTGTCAAGACCTCTACCCCCGTCTTCTTCCATATTGTTCCCCCGTGTCCCCACTCTCCACTCCCTTATTTCCCTTACCCTTACTCACAATGGTCGCGAGAGGGGGGTAAAGAATACGAAGGGAAAATGTCAGCCTATTGAGCAAGGGACACCAAATATGGCCGATAACTGGAATTGTGCATTTTGAAATGAAATTCAATTTAAGGGAGGCTAACTAAAGAAGCCACATTTTGCAGGTGTGAGCATAGCTAGCCTTCAATAGGCTAGCTAGCTCCCTTTTTTCGGATAACAATTCAACTTATCGAGTCTGCGCCTTTTTCAACCCCGAGTACACGGTTTCGCAAGCTCTCGGAAATCGTTTACCCCATTTTTAATTATAAAATTTTCAGCTATATCTTTTTACCAACGAAATATGGATACGCCTTATCATAGTGGAACTAAACGGTTGATGGCAGCGAACTCGCGCTCAAAAAAACTAAAACCCAGTAAAAAATAGCCGAATATTTTTTTGAAGAATCATCCAGTTGCCCACCTTCAATGATTTTCTGGAAATTTTGACTGGTGTGGTCCTCATTGCCCAGGATTTCAAACTCTGAAAACCAAAAAAGAAAATACAAAAAAGGAAATGATGGGTATTGTCGTGTGTTGGAGTGATTACTGATTTGAAGGTGTAGGAGGACCATGAATGAAATATTAGGGGTAAAAAATGACCATTTCACGCGTTTTCATGAACTGGTGCCATTGGCATTGTTTTGGAGATCAGAAGTAATTTTCGACACATGAGTGCCAATGAAACGGGTACTCGGAATGCAACGTCATTTTTCATTGTGAAGCAGTTGGGACTTTTGTGAAATAAGATGGAAAAATATTCGGCAAAGGTTATAGCGGAACGTGAAATTTTTGAAAAATGAATCAACTTGGAAATGACCCTTCAAAAGCCAGATATGGTTTACGATTCAAGGAGGTGAAAACGTGTAATTTCACTTTTTCACGTAAACACCCTAGTCGAAGGATTAGTAAGCTCTACTGTACTTATTTTTGGAACTACTGATGAGTAGGGCCAATGATAAGCAGATCATACTGATATCAGTAAGAGAAGTATAACTACTCATCATACTGATATCAGTAAGAGAAGTATAACTACTCATCATACTGATATCAGTTTGGCTATACCTGTACTAATATACTTGTACAGTATTAGTATGGCTGCAATATCATATTAATAAAATTAATCAAATTAATTAATACCTGTAGACTTTTAATGCTTGAATTCTATCAGTAAGCACTATATCAATATTAGTAAGTGCTGGGCTAACCGGCTAACATCAGTAAGGCTGTAGTGACATCAGTAAGAGCTGTAGTTACATCAGTAAAAGCTGTAGTTACATCAGTAAGAGCTGTAGTTACATCAGTAAGAGCTGTAGTTACATCAGTAAGAGCTGTAGTTACATCAGTAAGAGCTGTAGTGACATCAGTAAGAGCTGTACCGTAGTGACATCAGTAAGAGCTGTAGTGACATCAGTAAGAGCTGTACCGTAGTGACATCAGTAAGAGCGGTAGTGACATCAGTAGGAGCTGTACTGTAGTGACATCAGTAAGAGCTGTACTGTAGTGACATCAGTAAGAGCTGTACTGTAGTGACATCAGTAAGAGCTGTAGTGACATCAGTAAAATACATACTGATATCGGTTAATATCAGTATAATTTTGTAACTGTTCTATACTAATCCTTCGACCAGGGCAATAATGATTCCTGGACTATAAAAACTAATAATGCTCAAATTTTCATTCTATCGTAAATGAAATGTTTTAAATGTTATTTGATTTAATAAACATTGAAACTGGATGGTGCATCCGGTCGTAAGATAAAAAGATAAAAATTAACTAATATTTAACTGAATTTTATTTCACAACATCGCAAATGCTCGACACGAATACATTTCTCTGAATTTAAGTATTGGTTCAAGGCCACGTCCTGCAAGTTTTGAGGTTTATGAACTACATGTAACTTTGCAAGTGCTCATTGTCATGGAGATTAAACGATAAATGTATGAAACTGTTTCTTTAATTCACTGAGCTCTATCTTCGATGTAACGATGAGCAATAGAGTAATAATATAAAACAAATTGGAAAATATATTAATTTTGAAAAATGATTTAGCGAAGTAATCAGAAAACGATGCTAAATTCAATATATTTAGCCGTGAGCATTATTAATTTCTGGAAATAGCATGCAGTTTTATAATAATTTTGGTGTATTAAATCTCATTAAAAAAGTTGATTAACTGCTTGGTACGAATTCTGGATTTAATTATAATTATAATTTGTTATTGGATACTTCTGTTGATATGTAACCTTATACATGTACTGTTCATGTAGCAATAGTAAAATGAAATCAATGTACAAAAAAATTAACAAAATGAAACCAAACTCATTCAAAACTCAAGCAAATTGTTTTTTTGTGAAATGATTTGTATAGTAATATTATTATTCTATATGTATTTCAATTTGAGGTATTTCTGATTTGACAATTACATGCAATATTCATATTTTAGGGTTCCCACAGACCTGAAAAATCTAAAAAAGTCAGGGAAAAATGATCTATTTAGAAAAAGTCAGGGAAATTCAACACAATCATGGCGATCCAAAATTAATACTTCTATAACGTTAACTTGGGGCCCATTTTCCGAGTTGAAATTTGCAAAAAATTTCCACATTTTCTGAGTACGGATTTCCAAAATTTTCCACGTTTTCCATGTACAAATTTACAAAACTTTCCACGTTTTCCGAGTACAAATTTGTAAAATGTTCCACGTTTTCCGAGTACAAATTTGCAAAATGTTCCACGTTTTCCGAGTACAAATTTGCAAAATGTTCCACGTTTTCAGAGTACAAATTTGCAAAATGTTCCACGTTTTCAGAGTACAAATTTGCAAAATTGTCCACGTTTTCAGAGTACAATTTTTTAACATTTTACGAATACAAAATTTTCCGATTTTAAATTTTAATTTAATAAACAAATTCTATGTTTTGTTTTTCAAAATTGTCGTTATAGTTAATTTAAAAAAAATCTTTTTCAGTCTCGATTTTGGAAAATATGTCAATTTTTCACGTTGTCATTAATTGGTCAGGAAATTTTTTTTAAAACCTGGAAAAGTCAGGATATAGTTTAAAAAAATAAAATTTCAGGGGGGACCCTGTTTAACAGTATTTATGAAACAAGCTCAAGTTAATGAACCTGGCAAAGTTTTCTTTAAAATGTTTTAATCTCACACAACTGGAATAACGATCCGTTAACATTTAATTAAAGAAGATTTTTCGTATTTAATGTCATTTTCTCTATTTATATTTATCAGATGTTGCTCGTATAGTTTTATAAACGCCTAGAAAAAGCCTCCAAGGCGATGATTGTCACGTTTTTAATGAAATTTCGGTTTGCAGCCTTGTTTATTAATTGTTGCTCGGGAAACTGAAGCTTTTCTACTTATAAATTTCTGACACGAATTTACTGGAAAATGGTCTGTCATCTCGTAATAGTCATTCTGGCGTATTCACATCCTGAATAATTCCTCCGAAATAGTAGGCTGTTTTTTCTTTTCTCGAATCATAAGTGTCAGCAGTCTGTTTTTCTGTGCAAATTAACGCTTATGTCTTCCTGAGAAACTGACACTGCCTCCAATATTTCCATTTTTTTGTTTTTTTTTCGTTTGGGAAATTTTTTAAGAGATTTCTAGTGTCGTTTCTATATTAAACGTCAGCCTTAGAATGGTTCGTTTTATTAATTAAATACATTCTGTACGATTCAGGAATTTCAAAATGAAATTGAGAAAAAATAAAAAGTCATCCCGAGTTAGTTTTCTCCAAAAATGGTTGGTTGTCTTGTAGCCTATATTCACAATTATACAGGGTGCATCTATAAGATACTTTAAGATAATATGAATAAAGCTTTTATTTTCACGTTGTTTGCGCCAGAAAATAAACCAGCAGTCAAAAAATTTGATGGGAATTTTCCAACACCATCAATTCTTGTAGAAAACTAGAACCTGAAAAACCTGGAAAATTCAGGGAACTGAAAAAGGACCTGGAACAGTAAGGGAAAATTAAGTCAGGGAAGAATGGTGTATTTTGAAAACGTTAGGGAAATTCAACGCAGTCATAGCGATCCAAAATTCATTCTTCTACAAGGTTAGCTCAGTGCACATTTACCGAGTAGAAGTTTGCAAAAATTTTCCACATTTTTAAAGTACAGATTTGCAACATTTTCCACGTTTTCCATGGTACTTTTTGCTAATTTGTACTCGGAAAACGTGAAAAATTTTGCAAATTTGTACCCAGAAAACGTGGAAAATTTTGTGATTTGCAAACTTTTTCACGTTTTTCGAGTAGAAAATTGCCAAATTGTCCACTTTTTCCAAGCACAAATTTTTAACTTTTTCCGAATACAAAATTTTTCATTTTTAAGAAGTGTTCGTACAATTTTTTTCAATTTTAAAACCAAATTCTATGTTAATTTTCAAAGTTGTCGTTAGCAAATTTTTAAAAATATTTCATAGTGTCAATTTACTTGTAAATGCAGTTAATTAATCTTGAGATTATAAATATATTGCACACTTATGCAAGCAAGTTGGACGTACAGTACATGTATTTCATAAAAAGTTAGACATACGTAAAGTACATGTATTTCATAAAAAGTTGGACATACAGTACATGTATTTCATAAAAAAAAGCCAGCATTAAAATGGCGTCTGCTACACTTTGGTGTGTGGTCACTATCAAACTGATCTAAAAATAATTATTTCGGATTTGCTTGATTGTTTCTCATCTGCACGGATGTCCATCCTAAGAGTCGTTAGGGCAAGCTGTCTTCCATCTTGATTTTTTTATTATTATTTTTTTTTTCATTTTCCTAAATTGGATTTTTACCATTAAAACCTAATTCGAGTGTACATAATTTGAGTAGGTGGTTAAGTATTTCACGGCTATTATAGGTTATAGATTCCGATTTTTTGGTAAAGCTCTTTATGCTGCGTTAATAGAAAATTGCATCTTATTGAAATCTGCCAAAAGTTTTTTGGTTTTTTTTTGGCAAAAAGGGGGGTAGGCTACATCCATGTATTTAATCTGACCGTACAGTTTTGAAAACGTTTCTGCAAATTGCCTGTCATCACTTCACCAAACCTCGACCAAATGTTTTTCACCCTCAGCCAGCCAAATCTTATTTTCTTTTTCATTCATTTAGCGCCATGGCCCAATGCCACCACCTTCTAGGGGTCAGGTTTTTTTTGTCTGAAAATCGTATCTGAATTGCTTATGCTAGGATTTTTTTCATGTCTCACCATATTCCCAACTGTTTTTTAGCTTCCGTCCAGAAGTGAATTAACTTATTTATGACTACTAGAAATGATAGCTTTTAAGCTCAGTTGACTTGGTCCTGAGCTATATTTAAATTTTGGGAGTCCTTACCCCTAAAACTAGACGAAAACACTCATTAAAACTATCTTAAAATTACTAAACTGAGTAAGCATTTAAAGCAGATATTGTTTTTTTCAAGAAATTTTGAAATCGTCATATTTTCAGTTGAAAACTTGCACGAATTTATTTGCGAATATGTAAATGTGGTAATTAACATGCATGCATTTGTATCAGTTTGTAATATCTGTTCATATTTCATTTTGAGAAATTTATCCAAGACGCTGAAAAACTTGAATGTTTCGTGAAAAAATAATTCCGATAAAACCTGACATGATAAAATATATGTACTAGGTGTCCACAAAGTCGCCGAACAGTGTACGTTAAAACCCATACAGATTGTTGGGAAGCTTTGTGGAAACTGTTCAAATAGCAAATTTTCCCAAATGAGCCAATTCAGAATTGTATTTAGAGTATTTTACTTAAAGAATTAAGATGTAAAGTAATCCAATCGTTATCAGTCCATCTTTTCTGTGTAATTTAAACGAACCATTATAATTACGATCAAATACATGCATCAAAATTTCGTAGTTTGCATATGCAGTATTTCGTATTTCAAAGAATTTTTTTATTTTTTGGGAGATATTTAAGTTTTTTTCCTAAATTTAGGTTTTCAAATTAGCACTTTTATGTTGAATTATGTAATTTGCGTATCATCTTGGCCACGAGTAAAAATAAATCTGTCGAATATATAACATTTACAGGGTTTCCCCAGACCTGGAAAACCTGGAAAAGTCAGGGAACTTGAAAATGACCTGGAAAAATCAGGAAAGAATGGTTTATTTTGAAAAATTCAGGGAAATTCAACGCAGTCATGGCGATCCAAAATTAATACTTTTACAAGTTTAGCGCAGGGCCCATTTTCCGATAGGAAATTTGCAAAAATTTTCCACATTTTCGGAGTACAGATTTGCAAAATTGTCCACGTTTTCCATGTACAAATTTACAATTTTCCACGTTCCATGCAATTTTTTTAAATTTAAAAAAAAAATTTCCATGCTTATTTTCAAAATTGTCTTTAGTAAATTAAAAAAAAATATTTTCCAGTGTTAATTTTATGAAATATGGGAATTTTTTACGTTATCATTGGACAGGGAATTTTTTTAAAACCTGGAAAAGTCAGTGAATTTGAAAATAAAATTTCTGGGGTGAACCCTGATTTAAAGTATGCTGTGTAATCAGTACTTAAATACAGCGCATTTTCAAGTTTGGGAGTACAGTATTTTAAAATTTCCCTATTCTCAAATTGTATTTCACTTTTCGTCCAAGGGTGAATTAACTCGTTTATGACTAGAAGAAATGATAGGCTTTAAGCTCATGGTTAGTTTTTCTACATGTTTTTATCCTCTTGTAGCACTTGGGAGAGTGTAATCGACACCGTCCTTTTATATTTATGACGAAATGCATGAGTGGAATAATAATTAGGATTTGTAATTTTTTTGAAGCTGGGGCCACAGGGGCCCACCCAAAATGACACAGATAGACAAAGGTATAGGAGAGTTATTGGAAAAAGTAGTGAAACGTTAATGATTTAAATTGGAGGATGTTGCGACGATGAGAAGTCGGGTAATGAAGAATTGAAGAAACGCTAAAACTAATATTGACCCAAGATAAATTTAATCTAGGTTCCAGAAAATACGTTTACAAAGTTGAGGTAGGCCTAGCTATGCGCCAGAAACGTGAATAATCCACGCTATATCATTAAAACGACTTCTTGAACGAAAAACTCCACCAAATCACGTATTATTTTAGCTGCCTTGAAATAATAAAACCCATTAAAAGCTCTCTTCTCCAAGAAATTAAACTCTAACAAGGCCTGTTGTGAATATCAACAAAGGGGAATTCCCGATGAATTTCATTTAAGGGAATAAAAATGCGGGCTCTACTCGCGCGAGTATCACCATGGCAACGGATAATTTACTCTCGAGTATTGAATTTAAGCAGAATATCATTACGAGAAACCCTCCTTTATTTTGAGCGTATAATTAAGGTGTTAAAATCGTGTCTCTGACGCACTTGATTTTAAACTTGGCAAAAGTAATTCGTTTAGGGCCGGTTGCACCACCAGATGTTAAGAATTTTCTAGGGTTAACATAATAGCTGTGTAACTCTACGTTGTATTGCACAAGCACAGGTTAGGGGGGAAAAAATAAGAGAAAGGTTAACCCAGCCGGTAGACAGGGTTATCCTTTGGGTTAATAGGAAAAACAACATGGCGGACACTACGGATAAATCTGATGAAGCTCGGGATGAATCCGGTGAGGCTAGGGATGAATCCGGTGAGGCTAGGGATGAATCTGGTGAGGCTAGGGATGAATCCGGTGAGGCTAGGGGTGAATCCGGTGAGGCTATAGGGATGAATCCGGTGAATTTAAGCTAGGGATGAATCCGGTGAGGCTAGGGATGAATCTGATGAAGCTACACCACCTGATCACACAGGCAGGTGAAGCCAGGATGCGCAATCTGGCAGCATTGGTCAAAGTTAGTTCCTTTCCCGTCCTCCATTTTGGTTTCCAGCAGGTTAAACATGGGTTCCTTAACCCTGGGAATATTTCATCGAGAGTTAATTGGTGCAACACAATCATCTAAAATACTAGAGAACTGAGTTGAATTGAACCATTTCAAAATAATCAACAAAAAATGCCTGTTCAAAGTGGAAAAGTCGTGAATAAGTGCTGGTGGCACCAACTTAGGTTAAAATCTGAGGTTTACCATGTGGTAAGGGGAGTCCAATTGTAGCCCAAGGTTAGGAAACCTCAGATTTTAACCTATGTTTGTGCAACCGGCCCTTAAATGAATACCATGGTAGGGAGAGTTACATTTTAACCCAAGGTTAGTAAACCTCATATTTTAACCTAAGTTGGTGCATTCAGCCCTTAAATGAATACCATGTGGTAGGGGGAGTCAGATTTTAACCCAAGGTTAGTAGACCTAAGATTTTAACCCAAGTTGGTGCAACCGGCCCTTATTCACGACTTTTCCCATTTTGAACAGGCATTTTTTGTTGATTATTTTAAAATGCTAATTCTGACATTAATTTACAGTATGTACTGCAGTAGATTGTGAGTCTGGTAATCATGATTAAAATGGTGTTTTCCGTCATATCTCAGATTATTACCCTCGAATCTGGGTTATACTTATCTTTTAGTTGTTACACAAATTTTCATGTAAATTTCATCGGCTTTTGACGTATGTTTTTCCCCCCCGCCCGTTTAATTCAACATTTCCTCTAGCTTTTAATTTGAATAATCCGAATGGTTTCCTGCATGAAATTTTCCACAACCTTCCAAGACTAGAAATAAAACATCAATTCAAATCCGGGTAATTTCATTGGGGGGAAAATGAGCGGAATTCCTGAGCAGAATTAACAAGGTTTTGTCGTATGTAGGAAAAACAAACTGAGAGAAAAGTGAAAAACGAGGGTCCATAAATCATTAAGGACCTTTAATTATAAGAAACTATGTCCACATCGTACGAGGCTCCCCCTGTTATCATTATAATAAAGTATGTGCTAGATATTATTGGGAGTGATCGAGGAGCTAGACTTAAGTTATTCCAGCACGCTGGCTTATATCAATTAGCTTCTTTTATACCACCCATGATATAATGTACGATGCAAAAACCTAGGGGACAGCCATTAAATCCCTCCTTAAACCACCCCTTCCCCCAAGCCACCCAATCGTCATTAAACTAATGGCGGCTTTCGTTTGGTTTTATGGATTAAGGACGAATTAATGCATTGATGCATCTCCGAGCTACCAATAAAGAAATTAAGGGTTCAAAAATGGACTCGATCAATTCATGGCAAGATCAATAAATGATTTGATGTTGATACGGATGCTGGAAGAGGATTAAACTCTGCTGAAACCCCGCCATATTGAAATAAGGCCAGTAGCTAGGCTTCATAAGTTGGCCACCAGGGTCGCCTCAGTCGCTCGTAATATAGAGAGCCTATCGTAATAGCAATGACCACTTTTCCACCAGAGGTCGCAACTTCGGGAAAGTTAATAGTCAATGGTAAATGTGAAACTGCACCTTGGATAGAAATGATTGATCGTACAATGAACGATGATATCTGCGTGATGGTCAGTGTGCTTGGTGGCGCCACTGCATGAGCTGTGCTAGGTGAAACATTCCGTGTAAAACCTTGCGCATGCGCATTAGCATTTAATGAGCGCCACTTATGTGTGCCACTCTGTATCTTAAAAATCTGCTTTCGGATTTCCTAAAAAGAATGTTAAAAATATTCTTGAAAACTTGTAAGCGCTTCTTGTGAGTTCTGGCTGGTTCTTCAATGCTTTCTTTGTGTGCGACCTTATTTAAAATGTATGCCACATTCTTATCCCCCTTGGTGGCGCTAGTGTACGCCGAGTGGCAAGCGCCTGCAATAAGCATTCTTTGTGCTTCAACCTATTTTTTGAGTAGGCTCGTTTATTAGCAAGTTTTGTAATTTAAATTTTTAATACAATGTAGTACATTAAAACCTGTTAAGAGTGACCTAAAAATGCTATGTTTGTAACTGTACACAGGTAATCACTATCCAACAAAATGCCTTTAAATTAAAATAATGAACATGTACACTGCACTTATACTGTACATGTAGACTGTAATTCACGTAGTCAAAAACCACAAAACCAAAAAAGTACAGAATCATCATGTCCAAGGGTTAAAGCAAGATGTAACGTGATTCATCCGTTATCTGGTCACATTTTAAGGTACACTACATGGCAATGTAAAAATTGCAAATAAGACAACACACACTGGTCACTGTACACAATAGACAGGTGGTCATTGTTCACTAAACAGAATTTTTACGAAGGAAATGTACACTATAGAAAAAACAATACAAGAGGTGGTCACTTTTTCAGGTTTTACTTTATCTGGAAACACGTTTGCGGATATACACGTAAATTGCCTCGTGCGTGACGGCCTTCAGGGATGCTCAAACTTTACAATTGAATCCCAGAGCTTAAATAGCCCGAGCGCTCTTCCGTCCCAATTAAAGAGGCGCATCCTCCATTCGTCCATTATAGTTTTGCCAAAAAGCCTAAAAATAGGCTCGATAAGGATCCGTGGCGTGCAGTGTATAATACACGTACCGTATAATGCGAATAAGGCCCAGGGGTATGAGGGAGGGGGAGTAGGGGGATCCCACTTTTGTTTAGTGTCTCATTACGGGATGTAATAGGGCCATATACATGACGTTTTCATAACGCATAATGCGATATCGGCCGTTAGATAGAAAATTGCATCGAAATCTATACGCTATTAGTCTCGGCTACGTAAGCGCGCCTAGTCGTTCATCCCGAGAGAAAAGGGAAATATTGCCGGCATTATTGAAGTTGCTACAAGCAGCCTCTTTCGTGCCAGTACCAGTGGCAGTGCGTGGACAGTGATTGGAAACGAGCAGCCTCTTTAGGGCTAGACGAGTCAGCGATTTATAGAGATGAAGAAATGGGAAATAACGAAAAAGCTACGACGCCAGATTAAAATAAGTCATTGTTGCAGAAAATTACTCCCAGCTTATAATGGCTAGGACGAAAAAAAAAGGACATTCTGGAACGATAAAATAAGTGATGAATGGGGAGGCAGAAAGACACCGGAGACGCAAAACTTGAGAGCTGGAGCTGTCCACACTGGAGGACCCACATCAAAAAAGTCTCATCCTCCTTATCCAAGAAATTATATACGAGATCTGAGCGTAACAGGAGGCAAATAAATATACGAAACACTTTAATTTAACAGGGTGACCCCAAAATTATCATTTTCAATTTCCCTGACTTTTCCCAGACTAAAATCTAAAATTGCTTGACAAAAACTTACTCCTTAATGCGCATCAATTTTTTTTGTCATAATGACATATAAAATATCAATTGCAACGAGAAGTTTGGCAAAACACTAGATTTTGTTACGAGTCGATCTGAAGAGGATTGAGGATGGAGCTGCTAGCAGACAGTGCACGCATGGATAGTATTTTGATTTTATTTGGAAAAAATTCCCTGACCAATCACAAATTTCTCTGACATTTACATGACTTCCATGACGACTTTTCTTCCCTGACTTCCCTAACGTGTGGCCACCCTGTTTAACGCAAAAATACATGCACAAGTGTATGCCGATGAGATGTCTCGAGTTATGCGGCCAAATCTCGTTAAGCCGAACTCTAAAAGAAATTATTGATGCCGTGCAATCTCACTAAGAACTCAATACGAATTTCTCATAAAGTCGAACTCGAAGAGGTGAAACCCGCTTAAATGGAAAAAAAACCTGTAATTGAAAGGGGCCGTTCAAAAACGAAGTCCTTAATCAGGACCCCCACCCCTCCCCCCATTCGAACGTTCGAAACTTAAAAAAAAAATTGTATTCGGAAAATTTTGAAAGTTTGTACTCGGAAATCGTTAAGAATTTTGCTAACTTGTCCACAGAATCTGTTGGAAATTTTTGCAAATTCTGCTCGGAGACTTGGAAATTTTACAAATCTTAACTCGAAAACAGTTGAAAATGTTGAAGATACCGGGAAAATCTTGCAAATTTGTCCTCGAGAAAACGTGGACAAATTTGTGAAGATGACCTCGGAAAAGGTTAAAAATTTGCAAGATTTTGCACTAGAAAAATGAAAATTTTGCAAACTTGTACTTGGAAAATTTCAAAGTTTACAAAATGGGCCCTGAACTTTTAAGTTCTCTGGCTTGTACCCTGCATGCTTACTGACTTTTTACAATTTATAACACATCACGTACATGCGATATTCCGCTTAATTTCCCTCGATCATACCCCCTCCCCCCTGTCCACATTTTGTCCGTGACTCAACCTTTTCCCTACATGAGGACGTCCTTTTTGCATGGCCCCAAACAATTCAAAACCCTGAATTTTTATACGTTTTGTGCGTTAAAATAAAACCGGATAAGTGAAAACCGCTTAAATGAAAAACCCGGACAAGTGAATGCTATTAAATTACAAAAGCCGGGCCTTCCAGCTATAGTTACCATATACAGTATTTCAAGAAAAATTCTTTTACCCGTACTATTCGGTTATTTCGATATACCACGGTATAATAATTTATGCCAGATGCATGTTAAAAGCACCTTTTTTACGCGTAAGCAGTCGAGAGTTACATTAATGTCAATACAGGATTATACACTCGCAGTTATACTTGTTTGCGCACCGAAAACAATGTGGTTATGATATACGAATGGCATATATGTTGTCATAATAGCGTATTATAATTTTTTTACCTTATTATATTGCCCTAAGGGGGATATACCTAGTCAATACCAGCTGCATGCATTAATTGAAATATTGTTATTTTGCACGAAACGAATCGCTAGTTTTCATCCCTTCTTCAAAGGGCCCTCGCTTCTTTGCCGACATAGATTTTTTTCCGAAAGAAAGCTGATCCGTATCATAAACACCTAATCAAAAACAACCAAAAACACGGGCGCTTGAAAAAGCCCCATTTTTTAGTAGCGAGCTTAGCGTGCCGAGAGATATTGACCCTTCGAGCATCGAAAATTTGGTGTAAAAAAATGGGGCAATAACAAGGTGTCAAAATGAAATCTATATTTGCTACTCTTCTTTTCGGTCGGCAAATGCGCGCGCCAAATCGCAGAAAATTAGCGTCAAAAAATGCATTTCTCCTTATGGATTGTCCCCTTAATTATACCGAAAATGGTGCATCGTGCAAATTAAGGGGACTATAACTCGCTGCGGAGGAAGTCGTAAAACTGCGCTTGCAAATATTGCGCGCAAATTCCCATCTAAGGTTTTTCGAATTGAGCAACCGGGCGGAAAAACCTTTGAATATAATGGCAATTTTTACATTTTCTAATGAAATTAGTTGGTTCGTCAAAAATGTTCATAAATATAAATTCATGCTGTCTGTAGGGCAGGGGCGCAGGTATATGTTATCCATGAGGGGTTTGAAATGTCAATCGAAGTACATGTACCAACTTAAGGGGTAGCGGTCCTGGGGTTCCCATTGCCCTCAGGGCATTTTTGCACTCACAAAAAGGTTGAGAATTTTGTCAATTTGTCCTCGAAAACATGAATTTTATAAATCTGTACTCGAAAACTGTTGGAAATTTTTCAAAATTGTTTTCGTGGAGAATTTTGCAAATTTTTACTCGGGAAAACGTTGAAAATTTTACAAATTTATACTCGGGGAAAAAGTTGAAAATTTGCCCTCGGAAATTGTTAAAATTATTGCGAATTTGTCCTTGGTGAAAACATGGGAAATTTTGACTGGGAAAAACGTGGGAAATGTTGATGTAATTGTCCTCAGAAAAACGTGGGGTGGGGAATACCAATTCTCCCCCCCCCCCTTGGATTGAATTGAAGATGAACCAGATTTATGCCAATTTCTGAGAGTGCAAGCTCAGTTTTAGTCCCCGTCCTATATAAGATACTAGCGGTAAAACCCGACCTTTCCCGGGTAAAAATTGTTGTTGTTAAAATTAGCTGTCCTTTGTCTCCAAAAGATGGCGCTATATGACCTGGATACATCCCGGATGGGGGACGGGAAACTTGTTTGACATTTTAATGGCCGGGAGCGAATTTAAAGATTTGTGACCTTGTTATTCCCCATGGAGTTCACGCTCCGGGGGGTGTGCCATGAGTGGCCAATCATATGGAAGCCACATAACCTTAAGCCAGTCGGAGAGCCAGCCACAGTCGTAAAACATGGCGTCGTTTTCTATTTTATGTATAGTTATATATTCCCCTAATGCATAAGACCCGACCCCCTACTGTTGTTTTTGCCACCAGCCTAACCGGGATAAAAATGCTGATTTCGCAAGAATTTACATGTATTTCAGTGTTTATTTACCGTCATCAAAGTGTAAAAACTTCTGATTCTGCGTTCGGCTTGCATAATCTGGTTCCTCCATGTCTACGAGCGAGTAGCTGTCTAGCTTTTTTTAAAACTGAAATTAATAGTCAGACATATATCGCAGCATTTTGTAAATGTGAAATTAACTATCATGGAGGCACAGTATAGCTAATAATACAGTATGCCGACTGTGTGGCACTTGGATGTTTTGTTGCTGCGCCACCTTGCGTTGCCTTACCCACACATGGTGAGGCCAAATTAATTTGAAGCATTTTGCCACATTTTTGCATAGGAAAGCCAAATCTTGCCTCCATGGATTGATGTTCACTTTCATATCCATTTGGCCAGTCCAGCCACTCCATTCGGGACAAATTTCCCCATACATATGGAATGCACACGCATGGACAGCGACGATATAAGGTATATAAAAGCACCTGATATCGTTGTTCCTGTACAACATGGCTTCAAAACCGTCGCGGAAGCGTTTCCGGTCACTACCTTCACCGTCGTCGTTGTCCTCTTCGACGTTGACGTCGCCATGCTCACCTTTGGATCCGTCAATCAGAAGAAGTGTGTTTCAAAAGCTCCAATTAAGTGACGAAGATTGCCGGCAAGAATATCAGAGATGCCTCGCTAAACATAGAATCGAAATTATCCGAGAGAAACTCTCTATGGACGATTTGGAGGAAGTAATTGAACCATTTATTGACATGTTAGATACAGTGATACGTACTGTGTTTCAACAGGAAAACTAGGCGTTTCTTGTGGTAAGTTCATGTATGTTTTAATTTGTCATGAGTTAATGACAAATTTTATATGAAAAACTCATCTTTGTTTCTGTGGGGAAATCTAACGCAACAACAGGGCAATGCAACACCTGATAATGTTAATCTACAGCAATATTGTTTTTCCATTGAAATACTTTTGATTAAGATTATTAAAACCTGTAAATACTGACCATGTAAATCTGTCAATACTGACCATGCGTGCGCTTTCTAGCAGACATGCAGACACATCGTGCATGGCGCCACTTTTCACCCATAAAGATCCATGTGCACTCTGTGTCTTATAAACCTGCTTTCCGATCTCCAAAAATCTTTAAAGTAATATTCATAATTCCTAAAAAAAGGAAATTGTCCCATGATCTTTAAGTTGTCCC
Source organism: Megaphyllum sjaelandicum (assembly GCA_034698745.1). Lineage (NCBI taxonomy): Eukaryota > Metazoa > Arthropoda > Diplopoda > Julida > Julidae > Megaphyllum > Megaphyllum sjaelandicum. Next base: position 43,568 of record JAQGBX010000102.1, read on the forward strand.
CTAGAGAACTGTATGTTTATTTTTTTGACAATTCTGGTTGTTTTTCTAAATTATTTAAATTAGGCAGATGCGATTGGCCTCACAAATTATAAATGGAAATTGAAATCAATGTTATCTGTTAGATTTGCTGTAAAAATTCCACAAGATAGGATGATTATAATTCGGTGGATTGACTATTTGCGATCATTTTTAGAGAAACGTTTGAAAAATATTGAAAAAAATAAATTTTCGAAAATATACCGGACGTTGCACATGCATATCCCCAGATTGGTTTTATAAAATACTAGCTGTGCCCGGCCAAGCGTTGCTTTGGCTTAGTCTAATTCCTCTATGATACCTCCTTGCCCTTTATCTAATTTATCTGATTGATAAATTGAAACTTTATGAACTAAATAAAAGTGATGTGATATTTCAACATGACAATCACCCCAAGCATACTGCAAAATGTACACAAAAATGGCTCAAAAATGCTAAAATTGAGGTTTTGGAGTGTCCTCCTCAATCACCTGACCTCAATCCCATTTAAAATTTTTAGGAATTGTTTAAAAAAAAGACAATGATTTCCCAGAGCCACCATCCAGCATGCTACAATTATGGCAGAGAGTTCAAGAGATTTGGGATAAAATCGAGAAGGTTGTTGCAAGAAGCTAATTGATAGCATGCCTCGAAGAATATTAGAGGTAATAAAGGCCAAGGGTGGCCATACACGTCATTAATTTTGTAGCTGTATGTCAGCAAAATATTTGTTCACATGTTGTGGAAACTGTTATTGGCCATATTATTTTCAAATATTGGTTTTTTTCAAGTTGTTTACTTTAATATAAAAGATGAAATGTCACTTTTTACGTTGTATGTTTTACTTTTTTATGGTAAAGTTCATTGGAAGTTTGTGAAGTCAGTAAACTTACAATAGCATTTATGTGAACAATTGTTTGAGTCACTGTAATTCGGTCGCCTGACCTTCATCAAGAACTACAATTACATAGTTAGTACAAATTAATTTGAACAATCCAGTTATAAAGTAATATGTCCTATATAAAATTTGAAATAAAATCTTAATTAGGAGAGTGACAATTGAAATACACTGTAAAATCTTGGGAGAATGATTCTATAAAGTCTCATTTCAAATATTCTACTGTACCTCCAACTTGATGGAAAAGGGAACACATGAAAAAAACTTATCAAAATGTATAAAACCAGCTATTAGCTGTAGGCCTACATTCTCTTAACTCAAAAGATAAAGGCGTTTAAGCTACATGTATCACAAACACTCCACTTATTTGTAAAAGATTCCAACACCTTTAAAGGTACTTTTGGAAACTTATAAAATCCAGTAAAGATCTTCCATAACATCATAAAGTTGGACTATCCTCCTTTATTTTCCTCAATTTTCTTAGATTGTGTAGGAATCACGGCAAAGATGCAGTGTAGCTAAAATATTTTCATAAAAACTGCTTTTCTACAGCAACTTGGAATTGTAAATTTCATACATATATTTTTAAGCTTACCAAACGTAAATTTAAATTAATTAAAAGTGTCTATTTTTTACCTGATGATGCATTGATTAGAAACTGCTTTTATAGGGATTTTTGCATTTAGTCGATTTAACGATTTAATTCTTTGGGCAGTTTCTATAGCAGAAACATGCCTATAAGACAGTCCAAATTTCGCAGATTCTTCGTAAAAATATGTACATGTATATTAAAATGACACGTGAAAACAGCCCCAGACTCAAATTCGCTCAAATGCTTCATAACACTGCGCAGTGCAACGCAGCGTGCATAAATTGATTAACCATTATTAGGGGAAATCTTTTCCAATGCAATATCAAGAGAGCAATTAAATTTAAAGACATTAGCACATGTTCCAAGAGTCTAGGTTCTTGCTCAAGATTAATAAGAGTAGGTGGCAATTGGTCTATTTGTTACAGTTAGTTCGGTGTCTAGCCAGCCAGTGGTCAGTTTAAGATGGCTCCAGTCGAGCAGAAGCGAAATGTTAGCTCTGAAGATGGATAAAAGGTTAATTAAGGCTCCATCGATCAGAATTAGACGTTTCATGTGGAAATCAAGCCATAATTAGGTCGTTTCGTCCTTAATCGAGAAGTTCATAGCGTCGGCTCGGTGAATGCAATGGGGAACAATTTGAAGATTATTACACGAGAGAAACTCCGGTTTTCATAATGCAATGAATTAATTAGATTATATGCAAGGCGAGTCCAAATCTGCATTCTTGGTCACCTCCAAAGACTGGATTATATTTAAAACTGAATTATTTTCCTGTGTAAAAATTGCGATAAAGAGGACCAACTGCTCATGATCTCTATGGAAAAGTTTGTGAATATACTGTGGTTTCAGATATAAAATGACATTTTCGAGGTGTTTTCCACAGTTAAACTGTTGAAGACAGTAAATACATGTAACTGGAAATTGCGAATTTCACAGTATGTTTTATTTTCCCACGCGTCAACTTGTGATGAAAACATATTTTATATGGAATATTAGATGGCGCTTTTTAAATTCCAGTATTTTTTAAAATTTAAACTTTTGTAATTTTGTAATTTTAGATTTTAAAAAAATATGAATGAAAAAATGAATGGAATTGAATCAAAATGTAAAAAATTAACGGAATATTTATGAATAAAACTCTCCCAGTTTCACTTGTTTAAAAAACTTCCAAGTTTCACATTTTACATTTCCATCGTCATTTATATACGTATAGCCAAAAACTACTCTTAAATATTTCAAACTTTTACCTCAAGTTTCACGTATTGATCCTAGTTGTCGTATCTTAAACTATAGGGCCTACAGTAATGTTTTTTTAAATTCAAATTAATACAGTACGTGGAAAATTTATGAATAAAAAAACTCAAATTTCCTAGTTATTTACATGCCTTCGTTATTTTTAGGCACAATATTTCGTTGAAAATATTTAATTTTATGCCTAAAACCTTCGTAAATCTCCCATGAACAACGGATCACTGGAAGACCCTCTTAATTACAGTGTATACGAAAAAAAAAAACAATGTATAACTTACTATACATTTTCTGTTGATAAAGTTTAGAAAAATATCGGTGTAGTGCAGTGCGGGGATTTGCGTGAAAATATACGTTTATCACAACGGTATTAATCCCGTCGTGACCTAATTACGCTTTAATAAAGCTTGACATATTTGCATTGTACTAAAACAATGGAAAATTTCATTGTCTAGAGAGAGAAAGATATTTATAGCTCCCGAACAAACAAAATTAGACATTTTCCAATACATGCGACTGGCATTAGGTAAATGAATTTGGAGTTTGGTCAAAAAATGCTGACCCCTTTTATCTACATTGCCGTTGATCGCTTTATTAGATGAAGGTAAATATTCGGAAGATTAAATATTAACGGAATCATCGTGATACATTGTATAAATCAGCAATGGTCAGCTATAGCTAAAATTGCAGAAAAGCAACGGTATCTTTAGATGGTCACGAAATCGTTATTTTCAATACAAGGAGTGCCCTCTTGTGTCATTCACGACAAATATCGCATTAATATACACACATATAACATCATCACGTGCTCATCATCATCATCATATACATGCAGTATTGTTACTATTGTATGGTTAATTGTTATACGCAAGGGGGCGCACCAATGTACACTGGTTGTCTACAGAGTCGTTCTTTGAAAAGAGTAAAGGCAGTTCAGGGTTGCTGGCGACCTGAGAAGTCAGGGGAAGTCAGGGAAAGTCAGGGAAACGGCCAGTGGTCAGGGAAAGTCAGGGAAAATCACTGATTTTAGCGATTTGTCAGGGAAAATTACTGTTTCAGCGATTTGTCAGGGAAATTAATAGTAAGACATCAGATAAAAGATAATGGGCTCTACTCCCTCCGTTCTTTGAATTTCTGCAAGTGTGACATTTTAGCTAATTACATGCCCTTTCTGGGTCATGAACAAGGACCCCATGATCAAAGGACGTGGCTAAGAATAGGGCACAAAGAGGCGAAAATGTCCTTCAGGCTTGTCAGTAAGCTTCAGAAAAATTCATGAAGATGCCAAAAAAGAATTACTGACTTTTCCGACTCCTTGTCGGCATCTTTGCAGTACTAAGTAACTGTTTTTTAGCATGGTTATCCAAAAAGACAAATTCAAAATAACAGGTTACTGCACTGACTGGAATCGAAGGCTTGATTGGTCACATTTTTACGAACGGATAGTCAAGGACCAGACAAGCAGTTACAGATTCCAGTCAGTGCAGTAGCTGTTATTTTCATTCTTAGTGCAGTCAGTGCAGCGCTGTTTTTAAAGAAGAATCGTAAGATTTAAAAATTGGATTTTTTTTAAAAAAGTTCCTCACAGAAAAATAAGCCATATTTTCAAAAATTTCTAAGGACAAATTCGCAATATTTTTAACAACGTTCGAAGATAATTTTCGACGTTTTCCCGAATACAAATTCGAAATATTTACAACAGTTTCCGAGGACCAAATTTGACAAAATTGTCCATGTTCTCCAGAATTCAAATTTGCCAAATTGTTCGTGTTTTTCCGAGTAAAAATTTTAAAACTTTGACAGATTTCCCCAAATAAAAATTTGCAAAATTTACAACGTTTAACTGAGTACAAATTTGCTAAATTTTCAACAATTTCTGAGAGCAAATTTTCCACGTTTTGCCGAGTTCAAATTTGCAACATTTTTTAAGTTTTTTCGAGTTCAAATTTGCAAAATTTTACAAATTTTTCTGAGTTTCAAGTTGCAAAATTTGCCACGCTTTTCCGAGTTTAAATTTGCAAAATTTGCCACATTTTTTCGATTTCAAATTTTTAGTATTTTACAAATTTCTCCGAGTTCAAATTCGTAAAATTTGCCACGTTTTTCCGATTACAAACTTGCAAAATTTGCCACGTTTTTCCGAGTTCAAATTTGCAAAACTTGCCACATTTTTCAAATTTTTCAGAGTTCAAATTCGCTAAATTTGTCACGTTTTTCCGAGTTCCAATTCGCAAAATTTTCCACGTTTACCCGAGTGCAAATTTGAAAAATTTGGTGCATTTTTCCGAATACAAATTTTCTAAATATTTCCTTATTTCTAAAAAAAGTTTTTAAATACTTGTTTTTACAAGGTAGAAAAAATTGGAATAAAAAAAATTTTGTCAGGCAAATGGTAAATTTTGGTCAGGGAAATGGTAAATTTTGGTCAGGGAAAGTCAGGGAAAGTCAGGGAAATTTAAAGTCTAATTTCGGTAGCAACCCTGAAATTATTCCAACTACACACCGAAAAAAGCAACTGTTTAATATTACTATGAAATGTAACACAGTAATAATACAAAATTGGATAAACTAAATCATATAAAACATGGGCAAAAGTCGCCCTAAAACAATATCTAGATAGGCTAGGAGTTAGGAGACCCCAAATAGGTCTAGCAAATAAAACAAGCGGACAGACTTGGTACTAAGCCGGAAAGATGTGGAAAGGAACTAGCTAAGATT